>JARYHS010007075.1:13314563-13366974 GCA_031002005.1 Vandiemenella viatica
AAACGCTTTCGTTATTTTTTTAAAAAATAATGGACTTTTTAAGGTTTTTTAAGTAGATTTAATGATTTATTTATAAACGTTTCTCGGAAACAAACAGAGTAATATTATTATTGATGCACAATATTACTCGGTTTGTTTCCCGAGAAACGTTTATAAATAAACAACGCCGAGAAAAATTGTATTCATTTATAGATTTAATTATGTTGATTTGCACCTTAAAGGAGCTAATAAAACTCTTATAGGTTACCAAAATGTTCTGTATATCATTATTTACTGAAAACTTTTAACTACTGCGTTACAATCTATTAAGAAGAAAATTTCAATAGTTTCCTGAATTATTATCTATAAACGATAATAACTCCAGAGGATATTGACAGATTCAGTACCCACCTCAACTAACTTTAGACATAGAAAAACGATTTGGAGATATTTTGAAATTCGATGTGTATGACTGGATGAAAAATCCTTCTACCGCAAATATTGAAGAAGTTGTTCGAACTTGACAGGAAGAAGGTTTAGAAATCGTATATGACGCAGAAAGTAAACATAAATTCGATAGTGATGGATATGATACCCGTGGCAAAATAATTAAAAAAAAAAACACCTGTCATATCAAAATGTATGACAACTGATATTCAGTTTAATGAAACCTTTTCCTTCATATCTCATGTAATCAGGCATCTGTGCTGTTAATCATATTATAGCCAAAGAAAGAAACCGAAAGAGAAGACCTTTGTTCCTTGCAAAATTGACCAAGATATCCAGTTTTTATTTTATTAGCATCTGCCTTAGGAATCTCATTAATAAATAAAATAATAAAATCTAATTTCACCTAACTTCGTCCTTTTATATACGCAAAGTATAAATAAAAAGACACATTTAACTACAGTGAGTAGTTTTATAAAGACTTATTGTGCCAAACGTAGCGAAGTCAGACAAAGTATTTGGCGAATTATTATTATGGGCTTTAACTCGCTGTACGTCTGTTTTATAAGGTATACATTGATACAAAAGTGGGCGGTAGGTAAAAAGGTTGACTACCTCTGCTGTAAACAATGTGCTCGCGCCTTTGACTGAGGCGAGTGGCACTCGCGAGCTTAGACGAGGCGAGGCGAGACTACGCGGGTGCACCGTTTACACTCTCGCGTTCGCGGTGTCTCGCCTCGCCTCGTCTAAGCTCGCGCGAGAGTGTAAACGCGGCATAAAATTCGATGGACAGTTCTGTTTCGAGCAGAGAGTCTATGCATAACAAAGTGACCATGTTTTATCCCAGCATCGCATTTATCCACAGGCGCACCTTACCCGTATCTGGCTAAGCGTACAGCCCCAGCTCTGTTTAAACTGTTAGTGGTGTTTGAAACATTCAGTAGATTCCCTAATCTTACATTCTAAAAGCCCTTTGGTTGCGCTTGGATTTTGCTTTTCTCCCACCTTCTCTTTGAGCTGTAATGCAGAATTAAACATTGACTGAATGTTTCTGATTGTATTTAAATGTATTTTATATAGCATATAAATTAATGTTTAGGCCATTTTCCTAGTTTGGGTCATATTACGATAGTATTTATGCCCATATTAAAAAAAAAAAAAAAAAAAAAAAAAAAAAAAAAAAAAAAAAATCTGGAAATTTCTTAAAGTACCGGGATTTAATTAGATACAGATAAGGAGAAATTAAGATTATTATTCATGAACTGATCTCCTATACATTGAAGGAAACAAACTAATTGTCACTGCAATTCACCAGTCAAGAATTAAAGTTATGCGTTGGTGTCCCTCTTTAAACGTTAATGTTCCGCCTTGCTTTTAATCGCGACAAAGCAGCAGCAGCATGCCTGTGTCGATGTCTCAATCAAATACCTTTGAAGAGATAATCCTCAATCAGTGTCAAATATGCGGTGGACCAGTGAGTACCAACTTGTCGAAAACAAAATTTTCTGGAAGTGAAAAGTTGCAAAGTAACATAACGGCATTTAGAGAGGAGTATTTTAGTGCAGATGAAACAGTTCTTTTCTGTAAATTATGTGAAATTAAAGTGATTTCAACGAAATGATTTAATATTTAATTTTCCAATGATGCAGCGAGTGCACGGAAGCAAATTATGCTGTCTACATGAAAGCGACACTACCAGATAAAATAAATGATGTATAATTGAGCGTGTTTTGATGTATAGTAAATTTAAATGTCTGGTAATATTTTTAGGTCATATTTACCCGTTTTTTATGTCATATTTACCTGCATATTTATATATTTTTGTGGTCATAGAGTTCCGAAACCTACTGATGTCCCTCCCCTTTCGAATAAGGCTGGACTTGTATTTAGTCTTCCGGCAGAGTTTTGTATTTCATTTCGTCATTGGTATTGAGGGCAACACAACAACAAGAAACGAACACATTAGGGGCCTACTTACTTAAAACTGCCCACCCCACCAGCCAGGTGTAAACATAACAGTAGCATTCCGCCGACCCGCAAGTAGCGCCGAAGTGAGCGCATGATTACATTGTTTAAAGTCAGTCGTTATCGAGGTTTTGTAGCGGACGGCTCGCGTCGCGTAAATGTGAGACGCTATACTAACTGTGCGGGTGTAGCAAGAAGTAAGAAGAAGAATGAACTTGTTTAACCATTGCGACGTATGTTTTAAATTGATTTGAACAGTGGGTTGAGTTACCAGAACAGTGAAGTGTGGCATCGAAAGTAATATAGTGTGGACTGATTTGGATTAAAAAACTTTCCTTTTGTTTCTAAGAATCTTGCAATCGACGGATTACGAAGTTTCAATAGCCTTATCATCTAAATTCTGATAGTGGCCAACTGGTTCGATGTGTACTTTATTCAAATAAATGTGTGGAGAACAGATTTTCATTACTTTTGAAGATTTCTCTTAGTTAGTTATCCTCACACTTTTATCGGACTGGTTTGGACCCTGTCTGGCGACCGGCGGCGACTACGAACTCATTTATCCAACTTCGGGTGCTGTATGTTAGTAATTAAAACTTTAGCAAGCACGAAGTTCGGTCTACAGTAAGTATCAGTTCAACCACAAGAAAGGCAAGTAGTCTTACATGGCGACGAGTGACAGGACTGTGTGGTAGAAATCAGTACTAGGAGGAGAGACAATTTTTCTCAAATCCTAGGAAAACACACAAAAGAAAGAAAAGGAAAACTAGTGATATCAAGACGACGACAATCAAAACAGTGAGTGTCGACAATACCCAAAGGTGCGGAAGAACTCCCACTCGACGAAGGCAGCGCGGCTGGTCAAGGAGCAGCGGGGAAGACATTCTACATTGTTCGGCGCGGAGCTGGGCAGCCGAGACGACGAAGGCGGGAGAAAGAAGAATCGTCGTGCAGAGTCTCCGAAAGCTAAGAACGCGCTGTGCGCTGCTTGTTTGGCTATTTTTGAAGGCTTAAATCCTTTCCTAATTTTTTCTGATAATTTTCCTTTTTTTCTGTGAAATATCGAGGAAGAAAAATCGGACCAGATTTTTCTCTCCTAACTCGACAATACATTTTACTCTCCTTTGTCATCAGGGATGACAGAAGCAATTATTTAAATTCCACCTGTAGTTATGCCTATAGTGCAACCTTTTGTTTCCTTTTTCTTTAAATGGCATGCTTAGCTAGATAGCTTGCAGCAGCTGGCGCTTCGTAACGGCGTTGTTGTGGTTTGGTTGTCTGATTCGCGGGAAGCGAATTTGCCGTGTTTTGTGATCTTGTTTTCTGTGTAAAATTATAGTCATGCCGGAAACTGAGGGAAGCTCGAATGTAGATATGTCGGAAATGGTCCGAGTGATAAATGAGTTACTAAATTCCAAGTTGGAAACTCTAAGGTCAGACTTTCAGTCAACTACGGAAAGTTTAAAGTCCGAGATTAGTATGAATATTGAAACCCAAAATTCCAAGTTGGAAAATTTAAATACGAATTCTGAGATCTTAAATTCCAAGTTTGGAAATTTAAATTTGGATCTCAAATCAAGTACTGAAATCCTCCATGATAAATTTGAACATTTAAATTCAGACCTTAAGTCAAGCACTGAAATCCTCCATGATAAATTTGAAAAGTTAGATTCAGATCTTAAATTAAGTACTCAAACCTTTGATTCCAAGCTCGATAATCTAAAAGCTGAGCTAAAGTCTGACGCGGAAATGTTACATTCTAAGTCTCTGAATGAACACAAATCCCAAATAGCAGAATTACGTAAGGATATGGAAGAGTATCGTGCTTTGTGTAATATGCGAGCAGAGGACTTAGCAACCCAGTTTTCCGATTTAAAACAAGAGTTAAAGGGTGAAACTGGTAGTTTGCGCCAGGAAACCGACGCCTTGCAAGAACAATATGCGCAGTTACAAGAAAAAAGCAATAGTCACTGCCACCGTATAAAGACGATCGAAGGACAGTTCCAAACATTGCAAGAAGGTACCCGACAGGGCTATGCGGAAGTGAAATTTGGGATGAAAGAGATAACTGCGGAGGTGGAACAGCTGGATGAGAAGTTGGAGAAATTAAAAGTGTCAACTGCCGTATTTGTGGATGAGAGAATGAAGGTACAGGCGCCGCTAATTATAAAGCAAGAAGTATTGAAACAAGTGCCGGGTGTAGTGAGAGAAGAATTCTGTAAATACAAAGAAACCGGAAAGGGCACCGTAATTCCTGTTCAATGCTACGACGAAAAGATTGATTGGGAAGAATTTTCGGACCGAAATGGCATCCATCCTGTAAAGTTTATTAAAAATTTCGAAAATTTTCCACCTTTTATGGCTGCTAGTGAGGAGAAGAAAATTAATATGGTAATAAAACATTTAAGAGCAGGACCCCGACTGTGGGCAGAGCAATTAGAGGAGGAATTTTCATCTTTCGAGCAGTTCAAAGAAGATTTCTTGAATCTTTACTGGTCGGCAGAGCGGCAGATCGCCGTAAAATCAGAATTAATGTGCGGTGACCGTTATGACCCGAGAAGAGGATCGCAAACCGATTTTTTCATGCGGTGCTATGCATCTTGCCGATACTTAGACCAGCCTCATAGTGAAGAAGAGTATGTACGAATGATTGCGGCTAGGTTACCGGAACAGACACAGCTAATACTTACTAGCCACAAGATCCGCTCCATAAAGGATGCTGTAGATATGCTGGGAAGATTAGATGTACAAGAGCAAAGAATGTACAGAACAAGATACCAGGGACAACATAACACTAATCATTTTCAAAATAACGGATTCAGACAGGAAAACCACCGAAGAGAAGGGAATAAAAATTTTCGGCAAGAACCGGAAAACTCAGGCCGGCAAGACGGAGTTCGAAAGGAAAACATAGAGGAAGGAAAATCTCATAGGCGGTTCCAGAATCATAACTACCGACCGCAAAATGAAGAACATAGGGTAGCCGTGGTTTCAGAAGACAATACCAGACATTTAAACTAGTGCCTGCCACTGAGAAGGCTTCGCCAGCGGCGGAGGCAGAAAAGAGGCCGAATACAGAGAAAATATTATTAGTAAAAGAAGAAAAAATAGGCTTGAGGCGGAAAAAGGATCAACCAGAAATATGTCTATACGATACAGTATTTAATAACGAAGTTGAAGAGGAACCGATAAGATACGAGAAAATTTTATTAACCAGTACAAGTGAAGAATTGAAGGCGGATGAGGTAGAAGATGAAAATGAATTTGATCAGGAAATAGGAAGTCGGAGAATCTGAGATCAGAGGAGAAGGCGAAGATGACATTTTTGAAATTGAAAACGAAAGAATTCAAGAACACATTTGGAGAGAACAAAGGAAATTACGCGAGGGTGAGATGATGTTAATAGGAATTGATGGTTCGGAAAATATGGATACAGGCGAGGTAAGCCTGGACGGGATTAAAGTTGTGCGGAAGTCTTATGTATTTCATGACGGCGCAGCCGGCGAGCGCGACGGCAGCCAACACACGCGTAACAGTCCAGGCGTAAACAGTGTTGGTACCTGTGCCAAAAATAATTTGAAGCACGCGGCAGCCGCTGGCGCGGTATACGAACAATGCGGAACATTTCTGTCAACTAAAGCGAGCTATGGAAAGGAAAGATCAATACCAACAGACTACGGAACTTGTAAAGAAGATGTCGGGAAGCTGAAGCAGTCACAGATATATGAAGAAGAGAAAAGAATTGACAGAAAGTCAATAAAATGGAAGAGTAAAGATAAGTTGCGGCGGGACGAAGATTTACCATATAGTGACAAGCAATTAACGGACATTACTAGTACTTGCTACTCAGATTTGAATAATGAAGCGAATCTAACGGCTCGCCAATCACAAGTCTTTTCAGTCTACAATAACGACCCGAGAGAAGATTTATTGGAAGAAGAAGGAATTTTAAGGAGAAAAGAAGCCCGTACACCTACTGTTTTGGTGAAATTTAAATCACGACAAGTAGAAGCCTTGATAGATTCTGGCGCGGACATATCCTGTGTTTCGGAAAACCTATTTCAAATCCTTGTGAATGAACCTGACGCATGTTTACACTCGGTACAAGGAATGACAGTTACGGTAGCAAATGGGGGTAAAATTAAAAGAATCACCCAGCAAATTCGAGTAGATGGTGAGATTGGAGGACACAGGATTGAAATAAAAGCATTTGTTATCCCTAAATTAACCGTTGATCTAATTCTGGGAGTCGATTGGCTTGCCGAGAAAATGGTTAAACTGGACTGGGAAGAGAATAGTCTGCAATTTATTACGGAAGGAAAAAGAGTGAATATAAGTTATGAAACCAAAATTCGTGAAGAAGGAAAGGAAGCGGTTCAAGTTAGAGTCATTTCAAGAGGAGAGGTGCAGGAGTTTGTATGCTATGATGAGCCTAGTGAGGAAGAAGTGCAGCTGTCACAATTATTGGTCGAAAAGGACAGTGAGGATTTAATGTACTCGCAACAACAGCAGATGAAGAAGAAAGCTCAGAGGAGGAAGAAGCGGCATGATCAAAGAGGGAAGGCAATCGACTATAAGCCGGGTGATCTGGTACTGGCGCAGACTCATTATAAGTCCTCTAGCGTAAACAAAGAAATTAGGAAGTTTAAGTATTTGTATGAAGGCCCGTATCGGATTGCTAGCTGCCCTAGGAAGAATTCCTATTTATTAGTGTACCCTGTTGGTCAAAATATCAGGGGTACTTTCAATGTTACTTCCCTTAAACCCTACAAAATGTTACCAGAAGACTTATCTGACTAAAAGAAGGGGACACCCTTTATCCTTATTTTTTTTTCTAATTTTTATTTGGCGTAGGCCGATTACCTCATCGCTGCGGCGAACAAATCTTTAATTTTTTTTTCCGGCTAAAGCCAATAAACTAAATCCACATTTCCACTCTCGTACCCTGCCTGAAAAAATGCCAAAGCAGCTGCAGCAACAACAGTAGGCTTTGTGTAGTGCAGTGTAGTGCGTGAAGTGCTTCGACAAAAGTCGTATAGAGGTTAATGACCTCTACCAGTGTCGCAACCGAGGACTCCACCCATAGAGCCTACGGTAGAAGCGGAAATATTTTTTTTTTGTCATGGTGTATATATGTTCTTTCTTTTCAGTTTTATTTTTGTGAGAGTTGACAGTCTATTTGAGAACTGTGACCACGAAAACTATGACAATTTCATGTGGTTCCTTCGTGTATTTTTTTTTCTGTATATGTTTTCTTGATGTTGTTTGTGTGCCTGTTTTTTTTTAATTTAAATATGTTAAATGGCTTTGTGTATCTTATGTTAGTAGGTTGGCCACACTTGAGAGTCTGAAACTTGGTATTTGTAAATTTTCTTTTTTATTGTAATGATAATTCTTCAGTTTCTTTTGAAAAAAAAAAAAAACCTGAACAATTATCACAAATTGGTAGTTGGGGAATGTAACATAACAGTAGCATTCCGCCGACCCGCAAGTAGCGCCGAAGTGAGCGCATGATTACATTGTTTAAAGTCAGTCGTTATCGAGGTTTTGTAGCGGACGGCTCGCGTCGCGTAATGTGAGACGCTATACTAACTGTGCGGGTGTAGCAAGAAGTAAGAAGAAGAATGAACTTGTTTAACCATTGCGACGTATGTTTTAAATTGATTTGAACAGTGGGTTGAGTTACCAGAACAGTGAAGTGTGGCATCGAAAGTAATATAGTGTGGACTGATTTGGATTAAAAAAAACTTTCCTTTTGTTTCTAAGAATCTTGCAATCGACGGATTACGAAGTTTCAATAGCCTTATCATCTAAATTCTGATAGTGGCCAACTGGTTCGATGTGTACTTTATTCAAATAAATGTGTGGAGAACAGATTTTCATTACTTATTGAAGATTTCTCTTAGTTAGTTATCCTCACACTTTTATCGGACTGGTTTGGACCCTGTCTGGCGACCGGCGGCGACTACGAACTCATTTATCCAACTTCGGGTGCTGTATGTTAGTAATTAAAACTTTAGCAAGCACGAAGTTCGGTCTACAGTAAGTATCAGGTCAACCACAAGAAAGGCAAGTAGTCTTACACAGGGGCGGATCCAGGGGGGGGGGCTAGGGGGCTCAAGCCCCGCCCCAAAAGTATCTGGGTCCACCACCCCCGACATTGTACTTTTGAGACTTTTTTTTTTTTTTTAGCTCTACTGATTTGAGGCCAGAGGAGACTATAAAGACTACCCCATGGCCAACTAAAGCCCCCCCCCCCCCAATAACCAAAATCCACTGAAGGCAAGCCCTTTGAGCCAAAATTCACTTAAGCCAAGCCCCCCACAAACCAAACTCCGCTCAAGGCCCCCCCCCCCCAAATCAAAATCCTGGATCCGCCCCTGCCACCAGCGGATTCCTAACTTTATTGCTACACGACCCACTTTTAAGTAAAAAAAAATTTTCGGGACCCACCTAATTTGAGAGTATATCTAATATCAGAATGGGAACTGTTGTATGACCTCGATACGCTATCCACTATCCTATCCTACGAAAATGCAAATTTTAGTACAAAGGAAATACTATCAACAAAAACAAGAGTTGATAATACATAAAACAACAAACATATTATAGAACGGAAGGCGGCTGCACAGACCATCACCTCATCAAGTTGACTGCTGAAATTCCACGATTAGAAGTAACTCGGTCAGCATATTAAAATGCAACTGGTCTGCCAAGTCACTTTTTGGTGGAAACCACCTGGAAACCCGATTTTAATGGTTGATTGGTAGGTCTGTCATTGTGTCTTACTGCAGCCAAATCAATGAAAATATGGAAGACTGGTTGCAGGAAAACAGCAGTGGGTCGCGACTAGTCCGACCGAAGGTCATTTTTTGGCCAAAGCCGAAGCCGAAGCCGAAGCCGAATGTTCGGCTCTTGCGATAACCTTGGGATATATAAATAATTATATATCTTAGAACACTAACATGAAGTATATATGACACGCAAAAAATGAACTGTTATTTTGTTTTATATGTGGTATTTTTTATATAAATTGCACCTTTACAATAATTATAAACAAAGTTTTTAATATTTATTTATTAGAATAAAATAAAATAATAAAATAGTACCAAACCAGGTTCCGAACAGTGCAATCTAGCAAAAATAAATGCGGTTATTTTTATTTAGCAATAATAAAAAGAAACTCTAAAATTTAACTGTAACACCCCGAATTAAATCAGAATAATTTGTCCCGTGCATTAAATTAATAAGTTTTGGAGTTTTAGCTTTGGTAAATCAAATACATGTTAGCTTATGTATAGTAATACCATCGTTTTTTAACAAAAATAAAAATAAATTTCAACCTTCTTACCTAGCATAAATTATTCTAGCTTTTAAAATACGATATTCTGCTGTCTAAATTAGTATCACATATTAAATTTTCAGTTAAAACCCAATCAACAGCAATATTTTTAAAGTAGTTTCACGTATACAGATTAATTAAAAATGTACTAAATATAACCAAAACAAAAAGTACATCGGCACTAATAAAATAAGATTTAATCGCTGCAAATGACCCGTTTTATTTGTTATTGTCAGTGCACAGTTTTGACGTAGAAATGACAAAATATCAGTCTTCGTATTTACAATTTCGTCGCTAGTCAAATACTTAATTTTAAACCGTGAATCGATTAGAGCGGCAATCAACAGCTGTAAGGTTTTTCTTGCGCAAGTAGATCTGTTAACAGACCCACACAAGCGGCTTTTGAGCAGTATTATAAGATCAGCCTTCATCCTTCTGAGCAAGTTTTGAGTTTAAGATGTCAATGATTAATATAATTAAAGATACTGTTGATAAATCGCTAGAAATATTAGTGGTTGCTTCCTAAATACACTTCAGCACAGTTATAAAATTGTTCATTTGTATCCATTCTTCTGCAGTTGGAATTTCTATTCCACCACGTTCTAACATATACACCGAGCAGGGCGGTGTAACGGTTAGCGTTCTCGCCTCGCATTCGGGAGGACGGCGGTTCGAATCCCCGTCCGGGCATCCAGATTTGGGTTTTCCATGGTTTCCCCAAATCACTCCAGGCAAATGCCGGGATGCTTCCTTCAAAAAAGGCCATGGCCGAATTCCTCCCCATTCCTTGCCCCCATCCTAGCCCCCCATCCTTTCCCGTCTCTAAAAGACCTCGACGTTAAAAAGAGACGTAAAGCAGTGAAAAAAAACTAACATATACAGATTTACTGCATTTTTCTGTTCTATTAATTAAGATATCGAGTGGCTTGTTCACTCTTCTTACGTTTTACAACACTTTTTCACCTTACGTTTTACAACACTTTTTCACTATTTCTATTATAGCAATATCTTTAAAAAATTACTTTGTGAATCATGAGCTGTAGAGTGTGAGCAACACAACCAATAAAAACGAAGTTTCCATAGCGGATGGTTGCATTCATATTTGAAGTATTATTACGTATACCCGTATGGATATTTTCTTTTGAATTGTATTTGGTAACAGTTTCAGTGATTTTTTGTGCAATATATTGCCTAGTATGATCTTCGAACACACTAACAGCCAATTAAATTTTTTTTTATTTTGGAACCTTTGGAAATGCCATGTGCCGTGACACTCAAAAACCTGTTTGCTTGATCAATTCATATCTTCGTGGTAAAATTGATCCATTCAGCCTTTTTCTAAAATCAGTGCAACTTTACTGTTTACTTTTTCGTACGTAGATGGTATTAAAGACTATCTAAAAATTTTCTCTCGCTTTTGTCTGTACTATGGTCGAGTCTGAGGATCAGTAAAATTAAGTCTGTGAAGTCCTTCTCCTTCAACGAGGTTGTACGGAAACATGTTTACAATGACCAGGTCCATACGTAACACATTAATCCGCAAAGAAATCGGCTGATTATCGGGCCATGGTGGCGCTACTTTTTTCTACGATATCGCGTAAAGTAGACTGTTAAACTTCTTTTGTAAAATCTTTGGGCGCATACAAGATCTCTGATTTAAAAAAAAAAAAAAAAATTAATCAAGCTTTGTTATTTGACACTGGCTTCACAATAGACTTACCACTGATTTTTATGATGTTTTCCAAATGGTTCTTTATCTTTGCTATCGTCTGTTGGCGCGCTACGTTGACGGTCTTCGTAAAAGTTGATTCATTTTCAGGGGCTGGAAGTAAAACTTCGGCTTCGGTCGGACCCTAGTCGCGACCAATAGTTTGAGAACCGCTGCCCTGCACCAATGCTCATTTAGGGAGCTGGAGCGAATCTGCCTGTATGTCTTTAGGCGGGTGGCGTGTATCTAATGATTTGCTGCTGCATCCCGAAAAATATATCTAACCAGTTTGGATGTGGTTTCCACAGTTTGGAAGCTTATGTATGGTTCAGTTAAAAATCTGCGGTATATCTCATCTCCCTACGTGACGGGGAACACAGCGACAAAAGAAAATTCGTTCATACGCAGAACAGATACGCGCCAGAGATCACACTGCAAACCAGATGAACACTCCTTTACGAGAAGTAGGAAGAAAAAAAGTTAGGGTACGAAAAGCAGTATCAAATGAAGTGGAAGCGAAAAAAGAAGTTTCGCAGGGTAGAGTATTGGGACCATTCCTATTCGTCATTCTAAAGAATGACTGTGTTGATGGTTTTCTGTCAGAAGTTAGATTGTTTGCAGATGACACAATGGATCCAAACAGTGGAAGACTGAACAGCTACAGGGTGATCTGGACAGGATATCTAGTTGGGTTGGTAAACATGGGATGAAGATAAATGCAAAGAAGAGTCAGCTTATTAGATACACAAATAGAAAACTAAAGGTTGGGGAAAGAACTGTTTGTCCAAGACTTGAAACGTAAAGTTCTTGGCCTTACATTTGATAACAAACTCAACTGGGCAGGACACATCGGTCAGGCGGAAGGAAAAGGTTTCAAAATCCATCACTTGTTGGAGAGAGTGATGAGGGGATGTACGAGAGAAGTCAAGGAATTGGGTTACAAAACTTTGGTCAGACCATTGCTCGAATATGGTAGTGTAGTATGGGACCCACATCATGGGAGTTGGAGAGGGTGCAAAGATTTGTCTTTGGAAATTACCGCAGAACACAATCAGCAAGTGATATGATAAAGGAGCTGGAATGGAAGTTTGGAAGACAGGAGGAAGGTGAAGAGGGTCATGGCAGTGTACAAGGCGTAAATTGGCGATGAGGCGCGAAACGATATTGGTGAAAGAACTGATGAGAGATGCATGCAAGGCAAAAGATTTCCACAACCACAAATTGGCACTCGATTTCAGGCACAAGGTTGTGGGAAGATTTTCTTTCATAGGAAATGGGGTTAGGATTGTAATAAATTACCAACAGAAATGATGAATAATTTATCAAAAACCCCAGAAGAATTTAAACTAGAAATTAGTAGAACGAAAAAGCTAGTGATGAAAAGAAAGGTGGGAAACTGGGTGTGTACTGACATTGCCACCGGAGCATGCGCTCCGTCACAAGTAATGTTGATTTTGTTTATATTTTTTTTTTAGTTCATAAGTTTTCTGAAATATAGTAAGTTAGAATACAAGGAAAACGATAATGAAACAACTACCGTTACATTCTAGTAAGCGTAAGGAAATTATGGGATTTATTTTGCGGCAAGGGTTACAAAGATACTAAATTACAAACGTTTATATTCTGCTAATGAAACAATAAAATTTTAGTTTAAAAACTTAAAAAAAACGCACTTTACGGGACTGATAGCTGTCGAAGCCTGTTCGGCGATGTAAGCAGACTATTCTGAATTTCATGTTTACCGATGAAACGAGCAACCTATCCTCGAAGTAATGAAGATAGCAGGACATAGCTATGAAATTATTGTTCTGTCATCGTTTCTTAATATGGGTGAAAAATTTTAAATAATTCTGACGCCTGGAAGTGGGTGGAAATTGAACTGAGATATTGCTTTACGTCATGAGCGACGGCAGGATTACTTTAAGGGAGGTGCATCGGTATCTTTTTTATACATTATATACAACACTTATTATCAAAGGATACTGAATTTATTGACGAGGTGATGAAAAAATTTGGATAACAACCTAGGCATCTTAAGTTATTATTCAAGTGCACCCCCTTTCACCCCCTTCCCGGTGCCCATGCTTTACGTTAATATCTACATACATGCAGGTCAATCTAATAAAAACATGTTATAAACAAAAGTCAAACGCATTAGTACGCACGCTAAAGGGTCAGAGTTGACTGATGCAGTACCAAGGACGAAGGCACGTAATACCTATCCATTCCTTCGCTCTAGACTCCGTATGAACGACAGAACCAGAGTCGGTTAGAGTTGTCACGTGCGAGCCTGCGGGATATTGGCTGCTGTAATTTTATCACGTGTCGCCCGAGGCGGAAGTGAACTCTCGCCTCGCCCTGGCGGAAGCCATATTGTAGACGGCGAACAAATGCCGCGCCGCGCGACCTTCTTTTGTTTGCGCGCCTAACGAGCCGAGCCAACATGGCGGCGCGCCGCGCGGCGCTCGTGTTTGTTTTCCTGTCGCACTCTCTGTTTTGTTGCTGTTGATTCGACGCGTTGTCCGCGAAGAGATCGAAAGCTCGAGAATGTGTCGGCCTAATTTGTGTGAGTACTCTCGCCATTGTCCACGGCTGAGGCTCTGCGCTCTCCGACAAAGCGATCACGTCACACGCACAGTCCCCTCAGTCAGGGTGGCCAACTTCATGTAACACGCACATCCCCTCACTCAGGGTGGCCAACCTCGTGTTAAAGCATCCCTCCACGTACTCGCTACAACTTCTTTCCATATTCTAATCGATACAAGTTCCAATTTTCTAATTAATTAGTTCTTTAATTAACGACTTACACGGAACACACTACAACAAGCCTGTTATTCAATAGATAATCCAATTGCGCCATTCTGACACGTGCATCAGTATTTTGTTGCTGGATTTGTTCTTCGGTTCTCTCGGATCTTCTATTTCGCAAGTTTCGAGATTTCCTTGTATTACGGCTCAAATCAGCCCCTTTGCGTTTTCTTGGCATTGCTCACTGTACAAAACACACATAAATAGAATTAATGAAATTAGACATCTGGCGGGGATAGCTAATTAAATGACGATTGATCAGTTATCGACCGGAGATTGATGGAATCGACTAAATATCCATAAAAATACTAACATTCAAAGAGCAAATAAATAATTACGTGGCCCAAGAATTAATCGCAGTTAAAAAAAAAAAAAAAAAAAAAAAAATTAAAAAAAAATGCGAAACTAAAAATGAATATTTTAACCTGCTCTGAATACCTAAAAAAATATTAAAAAAAAAAAGAATTTAATTTGCTCTTCGAATATTGATTTTGTTTTGAGGATATATTGGTGTCATCAATTAATTCTGCTTTAAAACAGAAACTTACGTATGTTAATGTTGGTTTCTTTATCTTTGGAAACAGTTGAATGCCTTAAAAAATAAGGGTTGATCGTAGAAGGGTGGAAATTTAGGATTGTATGTATTTTTGTATGTTGTATCATAAAAAAATAAAAATTTTGTCTAAAAAATAAAAAAAATTAGGGGTGGACTACCCTTAACATTTAGGGGGATGAAAAGTAGATGTTGGCCGATTCTCAGACCTACTCAATATGCTCACAAAATTTCATGAGAATCGGTCAAACCGTTTCGGAGGAGTATGGGAACGAAAATTGTGACACGAGAATTTTATATATAAGATTTAAGTGAAGATTTGTGTTAAGTAGACGACCAGCGAGAATATTTCTCAAATCAAATACGACAAATAGTGAACCGGAATACAATTAAGGTGATCAAAACACACACAGTATATGCGTAGCCCTGTGGTACGTGTTGCTTCTCTATCTAGCGGTGTTGAGATCATAGCCAGCGCGAAAATTTCGCGAGTAAATTTTTTAGATAAGAACTGTATAAGAAAACACAAACGTTTCTTTAACACAAAAAATACCCGAAAAGTTCCTCACTGTTTAGGTCACACCGAGTTTACAGATACTTGGAGCTGCTATCTAGCAGTAAGGCGCTGAATCCTTATCGACGGCAGCGAAACCTAGTGGTTTAACTCTGAACCATCTCAAACGCGTGACCTTAATAGTTGCTATATTTTCCCTTTATGGGTTGAATTCTGGGAAATTCCTTTCTCAATCTGTGATGTTTCGAATGCGGAGACCTTAACCTTCAAAATGATACTGTAACAGCCCTCAAACCTAAACTTTAAATGGAATTGTATTTTATCAAGCATTTATAGCAAGCTATTGTTTAAATATGGTCTTGTATGTTTCTCTTGCAATTACTGTAAATGGTTGTAAATGCTTTATGAAAAGAAATTTTGTAAATACCATTTAATATGTTTAAGGACAGAACTCTGCAAGAGAATCACTTAAAAGTTTGTAATTCCAAGCATTAAGGTGAGCTACAATGTTTAAAGGAGATTTACTACAGTTGAAAAGTATTTATGTGGATAATTTTGTGTTTAAATATTTTTAATTTTCATTTCTGACCATTTTATAAAGATTGTAAATGATTATGTATTGATTTTGATTGGTTTTAATTGTTTAAGTATTGTTAAAGTTCGAGAAATATCAGTCGGAAGCCTTTTTAATGTTCTAGAACTTTCGATGAAACTTATATAAAGCGAGCGGCATACAGTCAGAGACAGTTTTCGACACATATTACGACTTGACGTCGGCAAAGACAGTTTTACATGTACTGTGAGAGTGTGGCAGTATTGTCTTTGCAAGAAGTCTTGAATATAATCGCGGAAGTTTGTGTATACATGTGACCCGTATCTATGAAGTTCGATGCTTTATAAAAAATAAAAAACACTAGTGGCTCGTCACTAGTGTTGTAAAAAAACGGTTTTTTTTCTGGCTTGAAAAAAAAAACATGAAAAATAACTTTGAAAAAAAAATGTTTTTTTTCTGGAACACGTTTTTTTTCACAACTACTAAATCTCAAATTTGTAAGGCAGTTATCGTTTAAAATGACTGTTTTAGAGTTTATTCTAAGTACTTATCTTAGTTTAAAATCTACTGTATTTTTCTCGTTCAGTAGGAAAAAAATTACGAAAATATTGGCAAAATTGACTGAAATTTTCTTTATGAACGGGGAATTCCCGAAGAGACTAGGTTGCGCGAGAAGGAATCCCCATTCCCCATTGTTTGGATTGCTACTTGCTATTGGAAATAGTGCTGCCAACCCTACAAAATTACCTACAGATCTTTTAAAAAAATTAGGAATTTAAAATTTATCCACGGTTTTTTCCCTCTTTTTATTACTTATTAGGCTTTCCTTATATTCATATACTTGTTAACTCTCAGAGTATAGTGGTACTGACTCATTAGATTGTCAGTAAAATTATGAATCGTTTCCTTGCAACCGTTTGTGCAAACAAACGATTGAAAAGAAGTAAAGGTCCTATTTTGTATGATAATAGATTTTAATTCAAACTTAAAAGACCGTAATACAGAACTATCGGCACAGTCTTTATGCACAGTGTGTACTTTACTCACTATTTAAAATTGCAATTTCAAATTTTTTTTGCGTACAATACAAGAACAACCAGTAAAAGAAAATTTAACAATTTCTGAAGTTATGGATCTAGAGGAGACAGAAGAAGAGACAGAAAATTCCGACACCGATCGAACTAGCGTTGGTAGTGCTGATACTAGTGAATGTGGTACTGACATAGAGGATGAATAAAATTATGTTACGTATATAGATACACTTATGAATCATTATGTGAGACGTTATATTATTCAGTAAGACTTAAAACACACTTGTAAAATGGAAGTTCCTTAAATAAAACTATAATTTATCAAATATATTGTTCTCTGAAAAAAAAAAATAAAATTAGAAAAAAAACTCGGGTGCTAGGTTTTTTTTCATGTTTTTTTTTTCACAAAGCTGAAAAAATTTTTTTTTCAGTTTGCAACACTACCCGTAACACACACACACACACAAAACTTTCAGAAACTAAATATATGGCTGGGATGTAAAGAACTGTATATTAGGCTATATAATATGAAATATGTTGACCCTGTATTGTTATTAACTGCTTGTTAGTTAAAGAAAAACGTAAGTACATTGTATATCAAAACAGGTTAGCATTGCGATTGCGGTTTATTCCGTTGAATACACATAAGCTGATAAATTGAAACGCTGCCTCGCAAACTCTTAATGATAATTAAAGCAGAATAAAGTGCAATGAGGTGATTAGTTATTTATCGAAACCTTGCTCTGTAATTAATATGAAGTTTTGCAACTCAATTTATTCGTAATGATTTTATACACTACTAACATTGTTTTGCAAGTAGATCATGTTCAAGTAATCCTCTACAACTACTATACTAAAGTCACAGCTACCGTGTTTGTTAGTAATGTCACGCTGGTTACTGATGAATTATTGAAGTGCGTAGTGATAGCCCGCTCAAAAGTTGTAGTAGAAGAAATACCTCTCCACATAGTAAAATCCCGCTCTGTCTTTCGTTTTTCCGCCATTTCTTCCACAACAGGAGGCAACGGGATGTAAACACATTACGTAATGTTTCAAGGAGACTCACAGCGAGAAAATGAACATCGCATCTCTGACTGGAATTGTAATATTTTTTACCTCTGCCCTCCGTTTTTGTACTATTTGCAATTAGTTTAATTTAATTTAATTTAATTTAATTTCAATGGAGCACAGGCTCCGGTGGCGATTTCCCTACACCCCATCTTCCCCCTATCCTGCACCTACCTACATTTGCCCTCTACAAATTTTATCTTTAAATTCTTTCAAAGTTTTCGGTAAATTATTCATCATTTCTCTTGGTAACTCATTCCAATCCCTGACACCCTTACCTAAAAAAGAGAATCTTCCCACACCCTTGTGCCTGAAATCGAGTGCCAGCTTGTGGTCATGGTCATCTTTTCCCCTCCATGCACTACTTTTCATACCTATTGCAATATCTTTCCATGCCTCATCGCCAGTATATGCCCTGTACACTCCCATGACCCTCCTCATTCTCCTCCTGTCTTGCAATGAATCCCATTCCAGCTCCTTTATCATATCCGTCACTGATTGCATTCTGCGATAATTTCCAGAAACAAATCTAGCAGCCCTTTTTTGCACCCTCTCCAGCTCCTGTATTTGATACGTAAAATGAGGGTCCCATACTACACTACCATATTCGAGCAATGGTCTGACCAAAGTTTTGTAACCCCATTCCTTGACTTTTCTCGTACATCCCCTCATCCCTCTCTCGAACAAGTGCAGAACTTTGAAACCTTTTCCTACCACCTGTCCTATGTGTCCTGTTATCAAAAGTAATTCCAAGATATTTACATTTCAAGTCCTCAGCAAGCAATTCTTTCCCCACCTCGGTCTAAAATAAGGGAATTTTTTTATTATTATTAAAAAAAAAACGAATAAATATTATTTGTTTGTTTGATATATTTCGTGTGTAGTTACATTTCTTGTAAACTTGCTCTGAGTTTTTAACAAACTTTCCTGTTTCTAATGGTAATAAAATGTTAGGTTATGTTGTGACTTGGTTCTATTACATAGAATATAGCTTAAACGTCACATGTGGTTCTAAGATGAAATTATGCATTTAACTGTCGTAAATAAACTAATTAAATTTAAACGTACCTCGCATAGGTATATTTCTACCTCGCATTATAATTTTTTATCGCCGTCGTTGGTATTTTTGTGTAATTACTTCTTTAACAGTCAGTTGCCTTTTAGCTGGCATCGTTGTTAAACTCCCTTTAACGACATAAGTAAAAATAAAATCACATACAGTTATTTACTTGAAATTTCCTGGTTAAGTAAGCTTGCGCAGTGATGGCAGCCATTGCAACCAACGCTGCGGGCTATTCTGTTCGCGTCCCTCGATACATAACGCATTTAGCTGGAAGCTGCTACTACGAGCTCAAATACTACATTAAAAACTGAAAAAACCTTCTTATGCTGTTAATACGATATTTATTATCATTTTGGAAATAAAAAGATTATCAGCTGAGCAGGAACATAACATAGGTAATATTACTACAGATATCTTAAAGATAGCTGGAGTGACATTGTACCTTATCTTGAAATATTATTCAAATTGAGTCTGGATATTTGCTGCTTACCACAGGACTGGAAAATTGCAATAGTAGTACCGGTACATAAAGGAGGGGTGAGAAATAGATTTGAGAATTACAGGCCAATCAGTTTGACAACAGTGGTAGGTAAATTAATGGAAAGATTGATATGCAACCACATCAGAAATATATGTGACGAACGTAAGTGGTTTTCAAGCAGGCAACATGGTTTCAGGCAAGGTTATTCATGCGAATCTCAGTTGGTGGGATATATGCAAGATATTTCAGATGAAATCGACAAGGGAGGCCAAATTGATAGTGTAGCACTAGATCTGTCAAAGGCTTTTGACAGAGTAAGCCATAAAATGGTAGTAAATAAGGTAAAAACCATTGGAGTGGATGAGAAAGTGATTTTCTGGGTAGAAATTTTTTAAAAGGTAGAAAACAGAAAGTTAGGATAGGAAATGTAGTATCAAAAGAATTAGAAGTAAAAATGAGTGTGCCACAGGGTATCGTATTGGAACCATTGCTATTCATTATTCTAATGAATAATTGTGTTGATTGTTTACTATCTGAAATTAGATCGTTTGCAGATGACATAATGTTGTTGTTTTTTTTTTTTTAACTGCTTTACGTCTCTTTTTAACATCGAGGTCTTTTAGAGACGGGGAAGGATGGGGGGCAAGGATGGGGGCAAGGAATGGGAAGGAATTCGGCCATGGCCTTTTGAAGGAAGCATCCCGGCATTTGCCTGGAGTGATTTGAGGAAACCATGGAAAACCCAAATCTGGATGCCCGGACGGGGATTCGAACCGCCGTCCTCCCGAATGCGAGGCGAGAACGCTAACCGTTACACCGCCCCGCTCGGTTATAATGCTGTATAAAAGAATCAAAACGATAGAGGATTGTAAACAGTTGCAGGGTGATCTGGATAGGATACCTAGTTGGGTTGGTAAACATGGGATGAAGATAAATGCAAAGAAGAGTCAGCTAATTAGATACACAAATAAAAAACAAAAAGTTAATTATGAATATAAGGTGGGGAAAGAATTGCTTGCTGAAGACTTGAAATATAAATATCTTGGAATTACTTTTGATAACAAGCTTAACTGGGCTGGACACATTGGACAGGTGGTAGGAAAAGGTTTCAAAGTTCTGCACTTGTTGGAGAGAGTGATGAGGGGATGTACGAGAGAAGGAACTGGGTTACAAAACTTTGGTGAGACCATTGCTCGAATATGGTAGTGTAGTATGGGACCCTCATTTTACGTATCAAATACAGGAGATGGAGAGGGTGCAAAGAAGGGCTGCTAGATTTGTTTCTGGAAATTATCGCAGAATGCAATCAGTGACGGATATGATAAAGGAGCTGGAATGGGATTCATTGCAAGACAGGAGGAGGGTGAAGAGGGTCATGGGAGTGTACAGGGCACATACTGGCGATGAGGTATGGAAATATATTGCAATAGGTATGAAAAGTAGTGCATGGAAGGGAAAAGATGACCATGACCACAAGCTGGCACTCGATTTCAGGCACAAGGGTATGGGAAGATTCTCTTTATTAGGTAAGGGTGTCAGGGATTGGAATGAGTTACCAATAGAAATGATGAATAATTTACCGAAAACTTTGAAAGAATTTAAAGATAAAATTTGTAGAGGGAAAATGTAGGTGGGTGCAGGATAGGGTAAGTTGGGTGTGTAGGGAAATTGCCACTGGAGCCTGTGCTCCATTGCAATTAAATTAAATTAAATAGGTATTGAATCTCTATATTCCTCTGCAGTTCTTACCTTCGACTGTTCCCTCCACCAACAATTCAACCAATGTCGCATGTTTTAAAATGTGACCTACCATTCTGTCTCATGTTTCTGTCAAAGTCTACCACAAACTTCTCACTATTTCCAAAACACGTTCATTCGGTACTTTATCTGTCCACTTAATTTTCGAGAGATCGTCTGTCATCTTTAGTACTTCCGAGTCCATTTAAACTCAATAGAAATTCTTCAAATTTTTCGGAGCGAAGCCTTAGCAACAAAGACAGGTCAACAAGCACGTATTTCGGGCACATACGTCACTCGGCCACGACCTATGAACGTACGAACTCACATTTTGTACCTAAAAGTTGTTCTTTGCCATTTTCGTCACACTATACAGTGCGTCTATGGCTTAAATCAACCTTAAGAGTTGCGTCTAACACTACCCGGTACTCAGGAAATTCGTATCATGGGAGCTATTGTGTAACTAAAATACCATAACACAATACAGGGCTAGTCAAAATGATTGCAGCGATTTCACGATTTTTCTTTTGGCTGTCCTATTATAGGTACGACAGGGGGGTTTGCCAGGGGTGGATCCAGGGGGGGGGGCTAGGGGGTGAAGCCCCCCCCCCCCCGAAAGTATCTAGGTCCATCCCCGACATTGTAATTTTGGAGACCTGCCCCATGGCCGACTCAAGGCCCCCCCCTCCCCCACTGAAGGCAAGCCCTCTGAACCAAATTTCACTCAAGCCAAGCCCCCCCCCCCTAAACCAAAGTCGGCTCAAGCCCCCCCCTCCAAACCAAAATCCGCCCCTGGGGTTTGCTGTTATAAGACAAGTGGCTCTCCAAATTTCGATTGCACTAAATGCAAGCTTCCCGCGGTGGCCGCTAGAGCGCTAGATAGCAAGATGGCTGAAAGGAGAAAGCATATGTTGTTCTCGAATTTCACTCGACTCGGTCTGTGGTAACTGTTCAGCGATACTGTAGAACAAAGTTCGGCAAGGATCCCCCTCATACTAACACCATTCGGCGTTGGTATCAACAGTTTAAAGCCACGGGATGCCTTTGTAAAGGTAAAACAACGGGTCGCCCTCCTGTGGCTGAAGAAACCATTGAACATATGCGCGCCAATTACGTTCGTAATGCACAGAAGTCAATTCCTTGAACGAGCAGGGAATTAGGTATTCCACAGAAGACCGTTTGGAGAATCCTACGGAAGCGACTGTGTATGAAGCCTTACAGGTTAGAGTTGCTACAAGCACTGTCGCACAACGATGAAGTGCATCGTTTTCAATTTTAAATGTCTAGAACAAGACGAAACATACGCAGAAAAACTTTTCATGTGAGTCGAAAAGTGTACTGGCACAACGTGCTCATTTTGGGGACCGAAAACCCCCATACTTATGTGTAGCATGTTCGTGACTCTCCCAAAGTGAACGTGTTTTGCGCGATTTCAAGAAAGAAACTTTATGGGCCTTTTTTCTTTAATGAGGTGATGATCACAGGGAAAATCTATCTGCAAATGTTGGAGAATTGGCTCATGCCACTTCTGGAAGCTGACACTGAAGATTTAATTTTCCAGCAGGACGGTGCTCCACCCCATTTTTCTTTAGTTGTCCTTAATTTCCTAAACACCAGGATTCCAAACAGATGGGTTGGTCGTGCTGGGGATTCTGGTCGTCAGCTGATGTCATGACCTCCTCGTTCCCCTGCGACTTCTCTGTCTAGGGTTTCGTAGAAGACACAGTGTTTGTGCCACCAGTACCAGTTGATCTGCCAGACCTGTGGGTTCGCATCACCAATGCATTTGCTCTCATTGACAGAGACATGCTGCATCGGGTATGGGAAGAACTCGATTATAGACTTGATGTGTGCACAGTCACTAAAGATGCACATATTGAGCATCTGTAGACACTCAAAAAAACTTTCACAATTTGTTCATATATCTGTGTAATCTTATAAGTATATGTCAAATAATGAATCTGTAGTAATTTTCTGAAATCACTGCAATCATTTTGACTAGCCGTGTATTTTTAATGTGTCATTTTTCGTCGTTTGTGATGTTCCTGAAGTTAAACCGACGCCAAGACAGTCTTTCAGGTACTTCTACAGTGGAGCCAACTTTATCGAATAAAAATCAAAATGGGAGGAACGTCACTTCTGTAGCGTGAAATTACCTGTCAGGTTGCTACCACACGGAAGCGGAAAAAGAGGGGAGGGGATGGGAGTAGGGCGTCAAGGTGCAGGAGAGGGGGGGGGTGCCGTGATGGCTCTACCCACTCCTTACCCTTGTTCCTATTTCGTTGTCGCATACTCAGTCGACAAGTAGCACTGGTTCTCTTTCATACTCTGCTGATGTGACTGACTATAAGGTCCATGCTGTCTAATAATACACAAGTTTTTGCGGGAATCCCGTACAAATTAGCAAAGGGCAAACATCACGCCAACTTGGGTGTGTTTATTTAAATGTAAATATATTTTTATTTTGTGTATGAATTGTCATGAATACGAATAATAATAGCACTTTTTTGAGAATCCTTCACCGCAAGGAATAAATAGACCATAGGAAACATCTGTCTGCAGTAGAATTCTGGAGCATGTCATATGCTCTAACGTTATGAAGTTTCTGGATGAAAACGAGTTACTTACAGCAAACCAACACGGATTTCATAAGAACCGTTCGTGTGAAACGCAACTGGCTCTATTTTCGCATGACGTAATGAAGGTTATCGATGCAGGATCACAGGTTGATGCTATTTTCTTGGATTTCCAGAAGGCTTTTGACTCTGTACAACATAACCGCCTTGTGGCGAAGATTCGAGCGTACGGTATATCTGATCAAATCTGCGAATGGATACGCGATTTTCTAACTGGTCGGTCGCAGTATGTCGTTGTTGACGAGGAAGCCTCTTCAAAGCTAGATGTTACTTCGGGCGTTCCTCAAGGAAGTGTAATAGCACCACTTCTTTTCTTAATTTTTATAAACGATCTCGGTGACTACGTTAATTGCAGGATGCGATTTTTTGCTGATGATGCACTTATTTATAGGGAAGTGGGGTGCTCTGACGATTGCTTAGAAATACAGCGCGACCTGGATGTTATTTCGGAATGGTGCCGTAAATGACAGCTTACACTTAACTGTAAAAAGTGCAAGGCAATGCAAATAAGTAATAAAAAGACCCCGTTTGCTCACGAGTACAAACTTAACAATTCAGTTTTTGACACGGTCGATTCCCTGAAGTATCTAGGCGTAACAGTACAAAGCAACATGAAATGGAACTTGCACATAACTTCCGTCGTGGGCAAAGCTAATTCTAAACTACGTTTTATAGGTCGTATTTTGAGAAGCTGCAATGCTCATACAAAGGAAATAGCGTACAAAACACTAGTGCGTCCGCATTTGGAATACTGTTGTGCAATTTGGGATCCGTATCGCAAGGGATTGATTGACACGTTAGAGAAAGTACAGAGGAGAGCCGCTCGATTCGTGACCGCTAGTTACAGTTCTTATGTGTCACAGAGCCGATACGTGGGTTAGGCTGCGATTGTTTGGCGGACAGACGACGTCGTTTTCGTTTAAATTTGTTGGAGAATATGCGAAAATCCCTAATTTACGAGTGCAACGAAATACTTCTTCCGCCAATCTATTTAGGTCGCAATGACAGAAGGGATAAGATTCGAGAGATAAGATGCCGTACTGATACATTTATGTATTCTTTCTTTCCTCGTTCTATTCGGGATTGGAATACTCTAAAATAGGATTGGTGTTTAGCACCCTCTGCCACCCAAAGTAATTGTGAATTGCAGAGTATAGATGTAGATGTAGATTTAGATGTAGAAACAAGATGTCGAGTTAAATATAACAAGAGAAGACATGTACAAGAGAAGAGATGAACAAGAGAAGGGATGTTCAAGAGAAGATATGTACGAGAGAAGAAATGTACAAGAGAGAGATGTACAAGAGAAGGGATGTATAAGTGAAGGGATGTACAACAGAAGAGATGTACAAGAGAAGGAATGTACAAGAGAAGGAATGTACAAGAGAAGGAATGTACAAGAGAAGGGATGTACAAGAGAAGGGATGTACAAGAGAAGGGATGTACAAGAGAAGGGATGTACAAGGGAGAGATGTACAAGAGGAGGTATGTACAAGAGAAGGGATGCACAAGAAAGAGATGTACAAGAGACGGGGTGTACAAGATAAGGGATGTACAAGATAAGGGATGTACAAGGGAGAGATGTACAAGAGAAGGGATGTACAAGAGAAGTGATGTACAAGAGAGAGATGTAAAAGAGAAGGGATGTACAAGAGAAGGGATGTACAAGAGAAGAGATGTACAAGAGAAGGGATGTACAAGAGAAGGGATGTACAAGAGAAGGGATGTACAAGAGAAGGGATGTACAAGAGAAGAGATGTACAAGAGAAGGGATGTACAAGAGAGATGTACAAGAGAAGGGATGTTCAAGAGAAGGGATGTACAAGAGAAGATATGTCAGAAACAAGAGATGAAACATATAATGGAAGTGGCAACTGAGCTGCAAAAATATAATATGTTGAATAGTTGATTGAAGAAACGAGTGGTATAAAAACATAAGTTAAGTTGTATGTTAAGCTGCGGAATAAATGTGTAGTAAATGATTATCGAAGTGATTAATATTGGTCAAAAAGTTGACGAATCTCTTTACGTAGACAAGAAGAAGAAAAGTGGAATATAATTCTCCGTTTCAGGTAAATCTGCAAGCAAGTTGTGTTTGGCTGATGGTTTGAAAGGGTATCACCCAGAAACCACCGCAACCATTTGGATGGTTTTTCAAATTTTTAGTGCTAATGGTTCGGATTAAATCTGCAGAAATAGCTAATCACTTATATGTACTGAGGGACGCAGTAAGTAATTAAAATCATTTAATTAGGCGCAACAAATATGGGTAACGGATCACCCTGTGTCTGAGATAAGCATTTGCGAAAAATTAACAAAAGATCAAACCACTTAGGATTATATTTTATTTTTGACTTATTCAGTTTTTTTTGGACTGGTGTAGTTTAAAATAAACGGAATACGTGAATCAAACGTAATATTTAAGTTACTGTATGCACAACCGCAGCTAACATTGACTTGCTGGCTCCCTACGAGCTTATATTATCAGCATAAACAGTTCCGTTTTAGACGAAATGTTCTCGCGAAACTAGCCTAGTCAGAACGTTTGCATACCACGACGTGTCGCAACAATAATTCCTAAATATATAGTTATTTAATTTTTAATCAAGAAAATAAACACAAATTTCTTTGTTTAGGCCCCAGCTCGGCAAAGTTTACATTTTCACATATTATAATTTGCTTCATGGTCTATTTAGAAAAAAACACGATGTAAAATAATGGCATGAATTTAAAAAAAATTTAAACAATAGAAATTTTAATTAGATTGAAACGTTGTTTTCATCAATTTAAAACAGAAATCATGTGTTCCTGTTTTCTGTTTTTTTTTTTTGTTTTTTTTTTAGTTTATATATATATATTTATAACAAAGAAATTGAGGATGCCAGTCAGAAGATCTACACCTGGAGAAATGTCTTTTTAATTCATTTTAATCTTATAACGCATTAGCTATTTAACTCTATCTTGAAAATATACTGGTACACTTAAAAATAGTTTTTGTTAACTGAAAAATAATTGCTTGAAAATGGGACAGGAATAAAAGTAATTCGAAAGAGCGGCTAAATCAATTTGCAGCTAAATTCGAGTAAACCAGTGGCCTGATATTAACTAGGTGAAATGAACTGCGCCATAAATAATCTTTATAAATTGGCGGTGTTTTGTTCGTAATATTATGCAATATGTTACGTAGTTTTACAATTTTATCGATATGACAACAAATATAAATTTAATATATAATACTCTACGCACTGTTACGTATTAAAGACTAGTCGCCACTAATAACAATCCAATAAATTGAATCTGTGTTTGAGACAGAAGCGAAGAAATTGATTACAAATAATTATTCAATGCACGTGTTGTGTTTTGATGGATTAAAATGGTTGAAATGAACTGAATCACTGTTGCGAATGTATTAAAACAAGTAGAGTGCATGGAATATTAGAAGACCTTAATTAAAAATGTCATGTGGGCCATAAGATTTTGAATTCTTGTAAGTATTTGGTTTCGTAAATATGTTGCTGTGAGCTTGTATATACCTTCTATTTTTATTTAAAAGCGTTTCCTAATGATTTCATGTAATTTGGTGTAAGTTTTAATGGTTTTTGTTCGATTAGTATTGTTTCCGTGATTGTTGGAGCTCGAGAAAGGTCTGTCGGGGCCTTTACATTCTCGATATCCATCGCGTGAAGCGTGTGTTCGCGCGACTAGAGCGCTCACAATGGAAGGAATCGCATCACATTCCCTGTGTTTGGATCGGAGCGATCTGTTCGCGCGTATACAGATCCACTATTATACAGTTTAGTTTTGTCATAGAGGTCGTGGTTACGATTAAATGCTGCCACACGTAAAAAAAAAAAAATCCGGAAATTTCGTTTTGCGGTGTCTACCTCCGAAATGCAGCATTTATTTACAACGGAAGCAATCTATAGTCTCATATGCTTTTCTGTGTATATTTTGTCTTGCTTATTGCTTAACTCTTCGTGGACGTCCAGGTCTTTAGAGAATGAAAAGGGGTGGGTGCAAAGATGGGAAGGAATTCTTTCATGACTTTTGAAGGAATTCTAGAGGAGTTTCTTTGGAAAACCATGAAAAACCCAAATTGGTATAGCGGGACGGGGATTCGAACTCTACTACAATAAATGTTGGTTGATACGGGGCATTGTGGGTACTGCTTCCAAATGCCCACTTGAGGACGACACTGGTGATTTGGTTGATTTGCAGCCTCAACCAGAAATCCAAGCTCTCTTTTGATCATAAGGACGGCGAATTTAGTTTTCATAAATATATCAACTGCGCTTCACTCTGAGGCGGCAATGTACTGGCGATTAGGTTCGAATGCAGCCTGAACCAGAAGTAGGCTACGTATATTTGTTATCGATTTGATGTAAACTTCCATGCTGCATTATATTCGCTATGATTTTGAAATGATTCAGACCATTCTTATTGGGTGTTGTAAATTTTCAGCATAACACTCCCCAATAAACAATCTTGAGCCGTCGTAGGGCGGAAATCACCTCAGTTTTTAGACTCTGTAATGAGTCCTATCGCAGTTCCACCTATCTTCATCGCAGCACGGAATGCGAGAAAAACACATGTCATTTCGAACGATCAGTTTATGATTCACGTTTTATTAATGCCTGAGTGGAATTTGACTAAAGTCGGAGCATCACAATAAGCAACAACCATCTTCGCATTATGATGTGGCTATTCAAGTTTCAGTTTTTCTTGGTTTCTTGAAATCACTCCAACAGAAAGAAACGATGGCTGGCCAAGGCACGTTCATTCCAGAAATAAACAGAAATAATTTCACCGCAGATTACAGGAGAGCGTTACAGCCATATTCCTGTTTTCCAGAAGGTTATGCATCTAAATTAAACATAATTTTAATAGTATGGCTTTTCAACTACTACGATGGAAAACTACACCCATCGGCATACACTTCAAATATAAGATAACACCAGTAGTTAAAACGCTTTTGCAATAGGCATCAAAACTGCCTCAACTGACGCCGCATGAGGCATCGAGTGCAATAGCAGGTACGGCCAAGTAAAGTCAACTTCCTGAATCTGGATGTTTCTTACTAGTAACAAGTATATAAAATGTGAAAAAGGAACTCAGTAATTTCTAGCAGACAGTATGATTAGAAAATCAATCTTCTTATCTAAAAACAATCAATCTAATAACGATACTGGTACTTGTAAGCAAGGAAACTATAAGCTAATACATGCATTCAGAATAGTGGGAACGGTGCAATTTAAGCTTGGTACAAGGTTTTATGAGGACTTACACGCAACAGTATTCAACGGACATCAATGCAAGCTCAAAAAAATATAGTTTTTCAGCCAGTTTGCCATCCTACAGGGTGTTGAAATAGACATCGACAATGCAGGGTAGAGCGTTTCTGAGGAGCAGCCAAGCTTTCAGCATGCTGGTACACAAAGTCACAGGGGGTGTTTGGGTTACCTGCAGCCTGCCGACGGGTGGCGAGACGACCAGGAATATCCTCATGGTGGCCTTGAGGAAGTCATCCCTGACGAGCGGGTCTCCCGAGCGCAGGAAGGCGGACTGGTTTTTCGTCTCGGCCGAGTCCCGCACCCAGGCCGCACTGTTCCGCCTGCTGGGAACTGACCTGTTGACCCTGACGTCAAGGTCACCATGAGCACCTTCCTCCGGCGAGGCCCCGCCGCCCTTGGGCAGCGACCTGCCCCCGACCGGGGGCGGCGGGGCCTCCGACGCCTTCCCGCCTCCACCACCGCCCTTCACCTTCCTCCTGATCGATCCGACGATCTTCCGCTTCCAGTCCCCCGAGGGGGCGGCGATCGTACCACCGCCCGCCCCCGCCGCCACCCCCGATGGTGACGTCATCCATGCGGCCGCCCCCGGCTCGTCGCCTCCACTACGCGGCGCCGTAGTCGTCGTCGTCTTCGCCGTGCCCTTGAGCGAGAAAGACCTGGTCAACGCCGAGTGCCGACCCAGCGCGTCAGACTTTGATCACTCAGTCGATAAACAGAGTCGGTCTTCCACCAACTTGATCACTGCCCATCACTCCTCACCAACGTCAAAGTCGTCCAGCTAGGACAAAAATGTTTTGCATTTCTCACAGCTAAAACGTTTGGCAGTTACTTCCCACAGTTTTCTCACAATTTACAGCTCCTGACTCTTCAGTACAGTTCAGGGAAGGAAGTAAATCTTCCCGTTTCTGAATGTTGTCCCATTGCACCTCACTTACCAATAAGTGTTCAGGCCTCACCAGACAATGTGTTCTTTGTCTTTAAACTCTTTGTCGAACCAGGCGTCTATGTCCATAGCAGTATTGCCCTGAGGTGAAATATAGAGGACAAGTCAATTGAGATGGAGGAAATGACTGATTTAACCAATAGATATTTCACATTTACGCTTGCGTGAATGAATCCAGAGAGTCTATTAAAGTCCTCTCGAATCTTTCCCTTCAGTATCACCAGCAAGTAATACTTTACGTCAACATTCCGAACTCATTTCCTGCAGATGATTTCATGTAGCAACAGATAGGGCGTCAATCAAGCTCTCACTGAAGAAAATGGCGTGCGCGGTGGACTGGTATTTTTGAGTTCTCAGCTTGTCTGCTTATTTTGATATTCCTTCCACAGTAGTAAAATTGTCTCTAAAGAATAATGCCAAATATTCATTTCCGATTGTGGAATCATGCGAACTATCTTCCTGTATCACAACATTCGGGAAGTATCTCTCCTGCGATGAGGTATATCTCTCAGTTACAGCATTTCAAAGTAGTCTCAGTCACTTTCCTCACTCGTAAATGAGCTTGCAAGTTTAAAGCTTCATTACTGTCAACAGAAACAATACGTAAGAGAAACAAAAGCACTATCATTCACATGGATATTATGATTTGGTGTCCAAAGTCTCTTCCATCATTGCTAAACTTTTGATAAGCAGTTAATCCTCAACAGAATTGTTTTAGTCATTTGATCTACACTTATCCCTGGGCACAACGTAGGTGGAGCCGAATGTATTGTGTTTTGGGTCCAGGTTTATAAGTTGTTGCCAAGGATCCCTCAATCATGCGTACATGGCGTCCGTATTTCTTCCTTAGGAACCCAACGTTCCAACACATTGTATACTCACAAACGTCAGAAATTTCACACGACAATGCTTCGTAAAACTTTCGTCTAATTCAGCCAATTATATCAACAAAAAACAGGGGGAAATTTTTAAGTCACCACCTGTTGTTTTCTCCAAATATGTAATCCTCACGAACAATTCCGCTATAAATCCAGTTTCTAATTAGACAAGGTGCAAGAGTTGATGGTTCACGTAGTGTTCACAAAATAGCGATCACTAAAGAGCATCTTGTTGATAATTCACTCAGCAGACATAGTTCCCAGTATAACATTGTTGTACAGATTGTGTTACTTCATTCGTATCTCACTTGACATTATGAATTGTACTTTGCGTAAATCTCACCAGGTTTACAGTAAACGTCAACAGTTAAGTTCAGAACATATCAGTCCAAGGAGAGTGGGGATTACCTGTCTTCACACACTCATATACTGTGATGCATCGCTAATCCACCATCAACCTTTCTCCATCGTAAAGTGGTCACCACAGGTATAAAACGAACTCTTCGACATGTTGAGGAAATATTTTGTATTATTTTACCAACGATACTTCAAAATACTTTTGTTATTAGTGCATTCTGGACCATCAAAGATCTCAAATACGCCAGCGATTTTGTGTCTGTTAGCTGGGCAGTATTCACACATCTGAAAGTTGAAATTCAACTACTTTAAAACCAGTCGCTATGCAGTGACAATTAGGCAGGTATTATAGGCATTACAACACTAATTTGAGAAATTCTGTTAACAATTTCGGTTGAGGCGATTAAGTTAAAACTGAACCTCTTCGTTTAGGATTCACTTTCTACACGAAATCATTTCTCTTCAAAACTGATTATTGTAGTTAACATATGATTTATACATGTACAGAAGAACAAAGATATACTGTATAACTGGAGACAAAATTTGATCAAAAAATAAACTTATGACTTGGAGATCTTAAAACTATCTTCGGGAACAAAAGATCACGTGTCAGAAGTTCTAGTAGGTATATTTTAATCATTCACACGGACTACTCAGTTTTCAACAGTTGGCAACAATGTAAAACAGTAACAGAGCGCGTTTCACATAGGAATTTCGACTCGTGGAATGTCTTCAGCGTAATTTTTCTAAACTCACATATATCTATAATATCTGAGACGATTTTAGATTTGCATCCATTCAAGGTTTCTAGAATGTATTCAAAAATATCCAGATATATTAGGCACAGCAGTTATCAGGTATGTATTACATTGTCTCTGTCATGTATGATATGTCCCCAAAGCAGGTGAAATACGGTATATGACAAAACATTTGAATGAAAGTGAAAAGTGTTATTATAAACTGTAAACCTTTTGAAAGTGTTCGGAGATCAAGATTTCATCATTATCTCTTACGTGACAATAGCATCTTCGTTTTCTACCAATGATACTAGAATACTTTGTCTTCTGTATTGTTATATTAGTGAATGATTAAGTGCGAAACTGTTTAGTTACTGCTTACAGCTACAAAATTTTGCTTTTGATTATTGAAGGGCATTTGCACACCAACAATTAGAGAAAAAATTATTGCAGTGGATTTTTCCAACTCAGAATGACAGAAGTAGGTCATTTTCTACGTTGTTTTCCGTGTTCTCAATTGTAGTCTTCAATGGATTTTCTAAGAGGACGTTGTTGCTGCAGATATTCCACTCTCCCAACATTCTCTACTCCTGAAACAAACATTTGAATTGCGTCTTCATCGTAGTGTTCCGATAAAATATGGTGGAATATTGAATAATAATTAAACCGTTGTAGAATCGTTGTAAATTAACGAAAAAAAATAAAACAAGCATGCAAAAGAATAGCAAAACTAAATAAAAAAATAAAAAGTCATGTGCGATTTTGTACAGAGGCTGTGTGAGCTGGTATATATTCTTTTCCTAGCTCCCCTCAACACCTTACACACTTGTTTAAACTCCGGTCAAAAATGGCAGGCGTCACTAACGGAGGTCGATGAAATTAGTTCCGGAAAAGGTTCTATGAAAAACGAATTTTTTTCTGATATTTTTTGTGACATGACTAAGCTTAGTATTTGGCTACGATGTTTTTAAATAACTGTATTTGATTTTAAATGACGGAAATTTTTATTTTTATATAAAAGTTTTTAAGCAAAGCGTAATCTCAAATAACCATTATTTATTTGATCGATATATTTCTCGATTACCTATGTTTTGTATAAACTTTCTTGTTACCTAAAAAATAATGCCTGTTTGAACAGACAAAAAAAAATCTTGGCGCATGTTGTAACGTGGTTCTAGTAATTGTTACAGAGAAGACCAGTGTTTCCGAGCCTTTTTTGGGTCATGTCCCACTTTTAACATTTTTTTTTTTTTTTTTTTTTTTTTTTTTTTTTTTTTTGCCCCCCAAAAAGGTCAAGTTGACGACTCAAATCATCCAGATGATATATTTTGCTAACATCAAACGAAACTATACCTAATAATTAGTTACAGCACTGTTATAAGAATTTGCTTTTTTGTTATATTTTGTACCTATATCTAGCATTGCATTTGAATAACCCGAACAGAAAGCGGTAAAGTCGTATCAAGTCAATTTCTAAATTGCCCCCCTAAAAGAACCAAATTGCCCCCCTGTGGGGCGTGGTCCCCACGTTGGGAAACACTGGATTAGACAGTGTAAACATCGAATGCCCTTCTCGTTATACACATTTCTGAATCTAATTGCAGCAACTGAACGAGAATCGCACTGTTTTTTAATTGTTATCCGTGTCCATCGGATTTTTGTTCAGTTAGTTCCACAAAACACAATTCCAATTAAGTTACAATTCCTTTCAACAATTTAAGAGCAAATAAAATCAAATTCAATTATTTGTTTTAGATTTTCTCTTCCTTTTAACAGTACAAGCCAAGATAAAGTGAGAGCAGTTACTCATTTGAAATATCCTGGTTAGCCAAGCAGCGCCACGGTGGCGCCCGCTCGAACTAACAGTTCGGGTATCATCGGACGTTCCGGAGGTTCCCGAGCTATCGAGTTCATGTCCAGCCTCCAAGTTCAACATATTTTATTAAAGAGAATTATGTGTGTTTGGAACAGTGCGGTAAATCTCCCTCAGTATACAAAAAATAATAGAACGATATTAATGTAAGTAAATTGATAAACGATTTTTGCGCATATTTCAGTGGCTGCAGAAATATTTACGAAATTTAATGTCCTAATATAATGTAAATGCTATTTCAATATTTGGTACAGTAGACTAATATAAAGACTAAAGCAGAAAACAAAATTCAACTACAGAATATTTATGTTGCCACATTTTTTAATCTAGTCGAAGTGAAAGTTGATTTTAAAGAACCTTGTTTAAATATTTGACTAGTGATTTTTGCTTTTTTCAGTTTCAGTAATTATGTATGTGTTGAATTGTAACATACACTGAAGAGCCAAAGATTGGTACACCTGCCTAATATCGTGTAGGGCCCCCGCGAGCACGCAGAAGTGCCGCAACACGACGTGGCATGGACTCGACTAATGTCTGAAGTAGTGCTGGAGGGAATTGACACCATGTATCCTGCAGGGCTGTCTATTGATCCGTAAGAGTACGAGGGGGTGGAGATCTCTTCTGAACGGCACGTTGCAAGGCATCCCAGATATACTAACTCAATAATGTTCATGTCTGGGGAAGTTTGGTGGCCAGCGGAGGTGTTTAAACTCAGAAGAGCGTTCCTGGAGCCACTCTGTAGCAATTCTGTAAGTGTGGGGTGTCGCATTGTCCTGCTGGAATTGCCAAAGTCCGTCGGAATGCACAATGGACATGAATGGATGCAGGTGATCAGCCAGGGTGCGTACGTACGTGTCACCTGTCAGAGTCGTATCTAGACGTATCAGGGGTCCCATGTCACTCCAACTGCACACGCCCCACACCATTACAGAGCCGCCACCAGCTTGAACACTCCCCTGCTGACATGCAGGGTCCATGAATTCATGAGGTTGTCTCCATACCCGTACACGTCCATCCACTCGATACAATTGGAAACGAAACTCGTCAGACCAGGCAACATGTTTCCAATCATAAACAGTCCAATGTCGGTGTTGACGGGCCCAGGCGAGGCGTAAAGCTTTGTGTCGTGCACTCAGCAAGAGTACATGAGTGGGCCTTCGGCTCCAAAAGCCAATATCGATGATGTTTCGTTGAATGGTTCGCATGCTGACAGTTATTGATGGTCCAGCATTGAAATCCGCAGCAATTTGCGGAAAGGTTGCACTTCTGTCACGTTGAACGATTCTCTTCAGTCGTCGTTGGTCCCGTTCTTGCAGGATCTTTTTCCGGTCGCAGCGATGTCGGAGATTTGATGTTTTACCTGATTTCCGATATTTACGGTGCACTCGTGAAATGTTCGTACGGGAAAATCCCCACCTTATCGCTACCTCGGAGATGCTGTGTCCCATTCTCGTGCGCCGACTAGAACACCACGGTCAAACTCACTGAAATCGTTATAACTTGCGATTGTAGCAGCAGTAACCGATCTGACGCCTGCGCCAGACACCTGTTGTCTAATATAGACGTTGCGTAGCCCCGTACTCTGAGTGTTTACATATCGCTGCGTTTGCAAACGCATGCCTATACCAGTTTCTTTGGCTGTTCAGTGCAATTTTAACACAATGATAATAATATGTCCATGTTTGTAAAAGATATAAATATACAGTAAGTTGCAGAAGGTAGTATAGCAATACGTCTTTTGTTAGAATCTACATAAAATTTGTCTTATTTATGCAGGGTGTTAAAAAAAGGTACGGCCAAACTTTCAGGAAACATTCCTCACACACAAACAAAGAAAATATGTTATGTGGACATGTGTCCGGAAACGCTTACTTTCCATGTTAGAGCTCATTTTATTACTTCTCTTCAAATCACATTAAACACGGAATGGAAACACACAGCAACAGAACGTACCAGCGTGACTTCAAACACTTTGTTACAGGAAATGTTCAAAATGTCCTCCGTTAGCGAGGATACATGCATCCACCCTCCGTCGCATGGAATCCCTGATGCGCTGATGCAGCCCTGGAGAATGGCGTATTGTATCACAGCCGTCCACAATACGAGCTCTAACATGGAAAGTAAGCGTTTCCGGACACATGTCCACATAACATACTTTCTTTGTTTGTGTGTGAGGAATGTTTCCTGAAAGTTTGGCCGTACCTTTTGTAACACCCTGTATACTACAGAAATAAAACCAGCGTACACAGCAGATATAAGACTCTTACACTAAAATTTACATTTTTATCAAATAACAAAAAGCCGAATTAACGAAGTCTATGATGAATAGCTTCTGAGCCCTTCAAACACGCCGGGATGAACGGAGTATTCTCACAAATAGTTTCTCCCTATTTGCTTAACTAAATACAATTGTTGTTTAGTGACGTTCGTAACACTGATTTTGTATTGTGCATGTTTCCATTACAGTTTACATTGCGATTCGCTTGGAACTGCTTCAAGCGTTCGAAATATAAATGTAAATAATATGGCGCCAGCGAAAGCAAATCAAAATACAGTAAATGTTGACAGCGTAGCTTACGTTATACCGCATAATGTTAATTGTAAACATGGACCAGGCTGCATAGGTTCAGTGGAAACTACAGTACTTTCATTCACACGAAGTATTAATATCAGTAACAGGGCGCTCACGAAAACAATTAAACTATTTTTTTTTAAATTTAAATAATTCATGCCCTGTTATTAAATAATGCGCAATACGTGGAGCTGGTAGTAGCATCGCTGGCCGTTGTTATCTGCCTAAGAATGCCGGGCGCCTGGCATCAACAATAGGTCACAATGACACAATGACAAAGCTTAGCCTTTTATTAGTATTTAATATACGTGCTGCATTTGGGCGTAAACGCATCTCAGCCAGTAAAAATCCTAATCGCATACCTGCCAACTTCCAAAATCGGGTTTCCGTAAAAACCCTGGTTCCCCAATACAGTGTTTCCGTAAAGAATGTGGACCACAAATTTTTTTATCGACAATTAACTAAACATCCAGAAATTTGTATAAACAGCATATTAAACCAAAATAATGTCATATTAAACTGAAATCATGTCTACTTACTTCATATTAATTGTTGGCAAACACTAATTACAAGACAATCTTTGAAGTTTTCTTCTTCTTTTTTTTTTTTTTTTTTAAAGCAAACTTGAAACTAAAACTCAGATGAGACAATATATATCCTGTTTCACTTAGCACTAAACCTATTTACACTGTTTGATATACATAATATGCGTACTTTCAATCAGACTTCAAATATGAAGCAGTGGCAATCTTGGCTTTCTTAAGAAAGTCTGGAGAAAAACTGTTTGTATAACAAGGACCAGAATTGGTGGTCTTCAGTATGGAAACAGTCTCTAGGATTTCATTTGAGAGGGATGATCTAAACTGTGTTCTATTCTTCTTAACCATACTGAAAACACGTTCCACCAAAACGAAGTGAACAAACACTCCGCTGTAATCGCATCCAAATCATAATTTCCTGATTTTTCGAAAAACGTATTGATTTTGTGATTCTTTTCTTTTGATTTTAAACACGCAATGTGTTTACTACACTTAATGTGAAATGCCAAATCATTTCTTCCACTATGTGCTATATTTATATCACAACCACACACTGTACAAAACGCAAATTTTACACCTTTTCTTGACTTTATTATACACGAAACTCTATGGAATATGCTTCCCTGAATGTCTGGAAATATTGCTTCTTAGCGTTACTCATGATTACACCGTTTACACAAAGTCACAATCAACCAACCAAACAATGCACACGGGACTGTTGGGAACTCGAAAGTATACGAAAACGATATTCAAACGATTGCTGATTCGACTTTCAAAAAAGTATCGATGTAAAATCAGAGAGAGAGATCGATTAATTATTGACTACAATAAAATTAGAATATCGTGGTTTAATTTATTAGTCAAATGAAAGAAGCCTTAACGCACATCTAAGAGCACTTAAAACAATGAAATAAATAGTAAAACCTGCCACAATTGTCCATAAAAACCGCAATAACATTGTTCCAATTAAGATCAGACCTAAGCGATCGAAATCCGTAAAATAACACAGCACATCCGTAAAACCGTAAAATACAGTCCTTTTCCGTAAATTTTACGGAAAAACCGTAAAAGTTGGCAGGTATGTAATCGATACTGAAACATCATATCTTCTACACAGAAATCTGAAACTCGCAAATACTTTCAGTAATTTGTTTTATTCGCCAGGTTTGTTAACCACACAGCTCTGAAAGATTAGTTTTTCTTTTTCCTTCACGTCTAGCATCACGCTATAATAACAGCAAAGAAAGTGGCTTAAGATGGGTTTATGAAGAGTATTGTCAGTGCAGGAGGACCACTGACTGATGCATCTAGAACTTTCTATGGCTATATCATGAAACTGAGGGGAAGGGAGGGTGTAGAGATGCTCATAGATGAGGATGGAGAAGCCACAAAATGGTAGTAAATAAGGTAAAAACTATTGGAGTGGATGAGAAAGTGATTTGCTGGGTAGAAGAATTTTTAAAAGGTAGAAAACAGAAAGTTAGGGTAGGAAATGTAGTGTCAAAAGAAGTGGAAGTAAAAATGGGAGTGCCGCAGGGTAGCGTATTTGGACCATTGCTATTCATTATTCTAATGAATAATTGTGTTGATTGTTTACTATCTGAAATTAGATTGTTTGCAGATGACATAATGATGCATAAAAGGATCAAAACGATAGAGGATTGTAAACAGTTGCAGGGTGATCTGGACACGATATCTAGTTGGGTTGGTAAACATGGGATGAAGATAAATGCAAAGAACATTCAGCTAATTAGATACACAAATAAAAGACAAAAGGTTAATTATGAATATAAGGTGGGGGAAGAATTGCTTGCTGAAGACTTGAAATGTAAATATCTTGGAATTACTTTTGATAACAAACTTAACTGGGCAGGACACATTGGACAGGTGGTAGGAAAAGGTTTCAAAGTTCTGCACTTGTTGGAGAGAGTGATGAGGGGATGCACGAGAGAGGTAAAGGAATTGGGTTACAAATCAAATACAGGAGTTGGAGAAGGTGCAAAGAAGGATTGCTAGATTTGTTTATGGAAATTATCGCAGAATGCAATCAGTGACAGATATGATAAAGGACCTGGAATGGGATTAATTGCAAGACAGGAGGAGAATGAGGAGGGTCATGGAGTGTACAGGGCATATACTGGCGATGAGGCATGGAAAGATATTGCAATAGGTATGAAAAGTAGTTCATGGAAGGGAAAAGATGACCATGACCACAAGCTGGCACTCGATTTCAGGGACAAGGGTGTGGGAAGATTCTCTTTTTTAGGTAAGGGTGTCAGGGATTGGAATGAGTTACCAAGGGGAATGATGAATAACCTACCGAAAACGTTAAAAGAATTTAAAGTTAAAATTTGTAGAGGGCAAATGTAGGTGGGTGCAGGATAGGGGGAAGATGGGTGTGTAGGGAAATTGCCACCGGAGCCTGTGCTCCATTGCAATTAAATTTAGTTCCACAAAAATAACTACAGTATTTGGTATCACTGTTTAATTGTCTGGCATTCATGTCTCAGTAAATACAGAATAAATTTATTCCGCACTGGATGAGCATTGAATATAATTAGCGTAGCTACCGCTATTCATCACTGTGTATAAATCCGCGAACGTGTTTTGTAAGAAGTTCCGATTTGCCACGCATTGTTCCTGTGTAGTGACAGGACCTACAGTTTAATGTGGAATACGTCCTGGCGTAGGTCGTATGAGCAAACACAACTCTTGAAATTTCCAGACCCATCCGGGAACTGAACCCACCACCTAGACGGACCTGTTGAAAGCAAATTATTAACCACTGAACCACCCCTCACTCCACCGTGCTTCAGATATAGACGCGGCTGTGGAATGGTTGCCACTTGTGGAACAGGGTGAATATCACCTGTATCCAGGGAGTGCAGACCCAATCAACACTTCAGTAATAATCGAGTTGAAGAGATATTTTAAAAAAAAAAAAAAAAAAAAAAAACGCCTCGTTGACGGCTAAGGTCATTAGAGTCTGGATGGGACTGGGGACAAGGAACAGGAAGGAATTCGGCCATGGTCTTTTTGAAGAAAGGATCCCGGCATTCACCTGGAGTGATTTGGGGGAAGTAATAGAAAACCCAAATCTGCATGCCCGGACGGGGATTCGAACCCGTGTCCTCCCGAATGCGAGGCCAGAACGTTAACCATTTACCCACCACGCTTGGTGAATTTCTGTTGAATCTGAAAGGATTTGGAAACATTAAAGAAATGATCTCAGTACAGTACTTGCAATTTATTAGTCAGTTTGTGGCTTAGCGTCGATTTTTAAGCATTTTTCAGGGTGATACCTCCGAACAAGGAGTTGGACCAGCAAGGAAACTCTTATTTTCTTCTTGTGGTCAATTTTGATACAACACTACAATCATCTGAACTTGCTTCAACTATTTGCGATGTTGATCCGTCTGCGAGAATTAATTAACTAAATATTTAAAATAAATTAAATTCCAGTAGATATTTGTTACGATATGAAATATAGATATTTAAGCTTGAGCGACGAGAAGGAGTCTGGCTGGTAAGCTAAATGTCCCAGGTTCGTATCCTGTTCTCGGCTAGGATTGTCAAAGGCACAGCTTGCTGTGTAATGTGAAGTGCGCCAGAACGGTTCCGTGTTCGGATTCCACGTTAAACTGCAGGTCCCCTGTACCCGGTAGGACTACCGGGTTAGGTTATCTAAGGAACATACCACCCAACCTCCGATACCAGGATAAATATACCTCCTTCCGGTGGTATAACATAACTTTTGCTTCAATACCAAGCTTTCCGTATTTAGGCTTACTGCCTAATTTTTAAGTTTAGAATATTTCACTGATTTTCTAAATTTGTACTTCAATGGAGATAGGTTAAGGAAACTATTTTCACGGTACCTCACTCAGCCAGAAAATTTATAATAATCTTTTAAATCGTCGAGGATAGAATATTACATCCATTTCATTTCCATTTCACGACAATTAAATCTAACTGGGTAAATTACTAATGCACAGAATACAGTTGTTTTTCCAGTTTCAATATCGTATGGGGTGGGCTATTCCGAGTGGCCAACACCAGGCCTCACAGTGGTTCAAGATTGGATATTCCAACTAGAGTCGCAAAATTGATAAAATAAATAAATAAAATAAAATAAAATAAAAGTAAAATGTTCTACATAGCCTTTCTTGTACTGATCAAAACTTGTTACGTTCAGTTTTTGATAACAATGAGTCATTCACACTGAAAAAAAATTATAAAAAAATGTATGGGTCAAAAGCTAATTGATTATTTGATTTTGATTAGTTTATGCATTTCTGTTAATTCCTATTTGTTTTTTTATTTTTATAACTTGTTTATAATGAATATTCATTATTTCCTAAATACGTATTAGTCATCCTTTCATTTATTATTAATATATTCACAATTTATTTATTAACTATTTCATTTTTATTTATTTAGTAAAATTAATCTTGTTGAATCATTTGCGTATATTTAATAATATAAATATTTTAGTTAGAAAATATGAAAAGTTTAACATTTGTAGTAGTATCGTAGATTATTATCAACTGAATTCAATTTCAATTTATTTATACCGAAAAACTGTCAAAGAAATCCAATATATATAACTCTATTTACGCTCTGCAAAAAAAAAAAAAAAAAAAAAAAAAAAAAAAAAAAAAAAAAAAAAAAAAATCTCCCATACATTTTCTTACAATTTTTTTAAGTCTGAAGGACTCATTTTTATCAAAAATAGAACATGACAAGTTTTGATCATCACAGCAAATGCATCCAAAACAATTTCTTTTTTTTTTTTTTTTTTGATTGCATGTCCAGTATATTATAATCCTGAAATTCACTTATGGCAAGGATACACAAGTAAGTTTTATGTCGTAATATTAAGAAGGATAGGTACTTATGATTGCATATGGTTTGACTCTGACACTTTGAAACAGGACCGTGAAAAAAAAGAAAATTTAGATTTTCTCTCATACTCTTATAATTTTTAATTATTATCTTTTAGTTTAAATGTCGACTCATTTGTATCAAAAATTGAAGATAACAAGTTTTGATCAGCACAGTAAATTATTTTGGGTCGATATTATGAGTTAATCCTAAACCACTGTGCGCCTGCTTCAGTGACTCGAAAGCGGGAAGGACAGGGGTGGCTCAAGGTCAGCATGCTCCACCCCCACTCCGCCGCCCTTACCACTACACGCGAAGGGGAAACAAGTCACACGTGTACATGGACACAGCGGTCAGCTCAGAAGTGGAGGGGAGCATGACCTTGAGTGAGCAGGTGTAAGAGCTGCCATCCGCAAGCTGTACGAGAAGCTTATTTTTGTTTTTATGGCGGAGACTGGAGGCTGTCACGGGACACAGGGAGGCTGGTAGGCGCGGACTATGGCTCGTGCCCGGCCCCGTTGAGCCTCTCCCATCCTGCGCGGTGGCGCATTAACGTCCGCGTCATCACTGCCGGGTGTTTTGCAATTTATACTTACTAATTCCTTAAAGACTTTAATAGAGACCAACTGGACTGTGCAATAATTTCATGTTTAATATACGATGAACAGCGAGATTGGTGGTTTGTACAGTTTTACGAAACAGTTAGGAGACATTCTTGGAAACGTTAAACATACCCACGAAAAAAAGTGGTGGTAATTTACAACACAAAACAGAATGCAATTTACATTATAATTTACATCTAAATGATGTTACAAAATAATTACATAAAAATTTCTTCAGTGAATCGCATATGCTGAGTCAATGTTCTAATGATTACTTGTAACATGTAACACGTAACATGTAACATGTAACTTGTACTTGTAACATGTAACTTGTAATTAGTAACATGTAACATGTAACATGTAACTTGTATCTTGTATCTTGTATCTTGTAACATGTCACATGTAACATGTAACTTGTAACTTGTAACTTGTAACATGTAACATGTAACATGTAACTTGTAACTTGTAACTTGTAACTTGTAACTTGTAACATGTAACTTATAACTTGTAACTTGTAACTTGTAACATGTAACATGTAACATGTAACATGTATCTTGTATCTTGTAACATGTCACATGTAACTTGTAACATGTCACATGTAACTTGTAACATGTAACTTGTAACTTGTAACTTGTAACTTGTAACATGTAACTTGTAACATGTAACTTGTAACATGTAACTTGTAACATGTAACTTGTAACTTGTAACATGTAACTTGTAACTTGTAACATGTAACTTGTAACATGTAACTTGTAACATGTAACTTGTAACTTGTATCCTGTAACATGTCACATGTAACATGTAACTTGTAACTTGTAACTTGTAACATGTAACTTGTAACTTGTAACTTGTGACATGTAACTTGTAACTTGTAACATGTAACATGTAACATGTAACATGTAACATGTAACTTGTAACTTGTAACTTGTAACTTGTAACTTGTAACTTGTAACATGTAACATGTAACATGAAACATGTAACATGTAACATGTAACTTGTATCTTGTATCTTGTAACATGTCACATGTAACATGTCACTTGTAACTTGTAACATGTAACATGTAACTTGTAACTTGTAACATGTAACATGTAACATGTAACTTGTAACATGTAACATGTAACTTGTAACTTGTAACTTGTAACTTGTAACTTGTAACATGTAACATGTAACTTGTAACTTGTAACACGTAACATGTAACATGTAACATGTAACTTTGACTTTTAACATTTAACTTTTAACTTTTAACTTGTAACTTCTTGTAACTTGTAACTTGTAACTTATAACATGTAACATGTAACATGTAACTTGTAACTAGTAACATGTAACATGTAACTTTAACATGTAACATTAACATGTAACATTAACATGTAACTTGTAACTTGTAACATGTAATTTGTAACATGTAACTTGTAACATGTAACATGTAACATGTAACATGTAACATGTAACTTTTAACTTTTAACTTTTAACTTTTAACTTTTAACTTTTAACAGTTAGGAGACATTCTTGGAAACGTTAAACATACCCACGAAAAAAAGTGGTGGTAATTTACAACACAAAACAGAATGCAATTTACATTATAATTTACATTATAATTTACATCTAAATGATGTTACAAAATAATTACATAAAAAGTTCTTCAGTGAATCGCATATGCTGAGTCAATGTTCGAATGATTACTTGTAACATGTAACATGTAACTTGTACTTGTAACATGTAACTTGTAACTTGTAACTTGTAACATGTAACATGTAACATGTAACTTGTATCTTGTATCTTGTATCTTGTAACATGTCACATGTAACATGTAACTTGTAACTTGTAACTTGTAACTTGTAACATGTAACATGTAACATGTAACATGTAACTTGTAACTTGTAACTTGTAACATGTAACTTGTAACTTGTAACTTGTAACTTGTAACATGTAACATGTAACATGTAACTTGTAACTTGTAACATTAATTTGTAACTTGTAACATGTAACATGTAACATGTAACTTGTATCTTGTATCTTGTATCTTGTAACATGTCACATGTAACATGTAACTTGTAACTTGTAACTTGTAACTTGTAACATGTAACATGTAACATGTAACTTGTATCTTGTATCTTGTATCTTGTAACATGTCACATGTAACATGTAACTTGTAACTTGTAACTTGTAACTTGTAACATGTAACATGTAACATGTAACATGTAACTTGTAACTTGTAACATGTAACTTGTAACTTGTAACTTGTAACTTGTAACATGTAACATGTAACATGTAACTTGTAACTTGTAACTTGTAACATGTAACTTGTAACTTGTAACTTGTAACATGTAACATGTAACATGTATCTTGTATCTTGTAACATGTCACATGTAACATGTAACTTGTAACATGTAACTTGTAACTTGTAACTTGTAACTTGTAACATGTAACTTGTAACTTGTAACATTAATTTGTAACTTGTAACATGTAACTTGTAACATGTAACTTGTAACATGTAACTTGTAACTTGTATCTTGTAACTTCTAACTTGTAACTTGTATCTTGTAACATGTCACATGTAACATGTAACTTGTAACTTGTAACTTGTAACATGTAACTTGTAACTTGTAACTTGTGACATGTAACTTGTAACTTGTAACTTTTAACTTGTAACTTGTAACATGTCACTTGTAACTTGTAACATGTAACATGTAACTTGTAACTTGTAGCATGTAACATGTAACATGTAACATGTAACTTGTAACATGTAACATGTAACTTGTAACTTGTAACTTGTAACATGTAACATGTAACATGTAACTTGTAACTTGTAACATGTAACATGTAACATGTAACATGTAACTCTTGACTTTTAACTTTTAACTTTTAACTTTTAACTTTTAACTTTTAACTTTTAACTTTTAACTTTTAACTTGTAACTTGTAACTTGTAACTTGTAACTTGTAACTTGTAACTTGTAACTTGTAACTTGTAACATGTAACTTGTAACTAGTAACATGTAACATGTAACATGTAACTTTAACATGTAACATTAACATGTAACATGTAACTTGTAACTTGTTACATGTAATTTATTATTTGTTATTTGTTACTTGTTCCTTGCTGATGATGATCTGCGGAAATGCGATCATTCCTTACTGACGCAAGCGAAGCGTAGCGGCTGGGATCTGAACTACCGCGTCCCCGTGACCTTGATTGTTCATAATTTTTCGATTATGGGTGTAATTTGGAAATATTCGCTTTTTAACTAACGTATTTACGAAAGCGGAGAACTTAATCTTTACAAAGATACCTCATTTATGGATTTTGAAGTAAGAAAGGAGAAAGATAGCTCGTCACAAAAAAAAACTCTTTTAATATACTCTCTTATACAGGGTGTTACAAAAAGGTACGGCCAAACTTTCAGGAAACATTCCTCACACACAAGCAAAGAAAATATGTTATGTGGACATGTGTCCGGAAACGCTTACTTTCCATGTTAGAGCTCATTTTATTACTTCTCTTCAAATCACATTAAACCATTAAACATGGAATGGAAACACACAGCAACAGAACGTACCAGCGTGACTTCAAACACTTTGTTACAGGAAATGTTCAAAATGTCCTCCGTTAGCGAGGATACATGCATCCCCCCTCCGTCGCATGGAATCTCTGATGCGCTGATGCAGCCCTGGAGAATGGCGTATTGTATCACAGCCGTCCACAATACGAGCTCTAACATGGAAAGTAAGCGTTTCCGGACACATGTTCACATAACATATTTTCTTTGTTTGTGTGTGAGGAATGTTTCCTGAAAGTTTGGCCGTACCTTTTTGTAACACCCTGTATATATGATTTAATTACGAAAATAAACTAAAAAAAATGTATGTTGCTTAGAACGAACGAAAGAGTAAACTTGCAAGCGAGTAGATATGACTTTTTTCGATGAATACGTAACTAATTTCTTCTTTCTATTTAGGCCTACCTTCAATGACCAGGTCTATGATATGGTCATTAATTTCTTGAGTGGAATCGAGACAACAAACTGGAGGGAATTCGGCCGTGCGCTTTCATAGGAAGCATCCCGACATTAGCCTGGAGTTACTTCGGGAATCCTTGGAAAACCGGATGGGGATTCGAACCCGCTTCCTCCCGAACTCTCTGTGAAGTTGATCTACGTGTCCTGTTAGGGCCTAAAAGACCGGGGAGAGAACTTCACTGCGCTTCTTTATCTGCTGCGGCGAAGCTTTGATCCGATATCGCCTCTGATACGGGAAGGCTACCAAGTAACAGGATTAGGAGGGGAGGAAACTTCAACTCCGCCAGCTCTCACGAACAAACGCCAAGGATACGGGGCGACCGTTCAACACTCATTACAACACTCAATCAACGTTCTTCTCCAATATTTTCACTTACTTGGCGAGATGTTTTTTTTATTTTAACTACATTACGAAAAAAGTTGAAGATAATGGCACTTAGGACCATTTCGAAGAAAATTATTTTGGTTAAGATATAGGACAAGGTTTTTTTTATCATATCGCCGCCACCTTTGCATGGTTTTCGATTACATTTCATAGGACCAATTTGTTTTATTGACCACAATACGGATACGTGGACAAATACTTCCCCGTACGTGTAAAAAAAATCCAAAAATATAGATGATTTTTTTCCTCAGTTAACGAATCAAGTGCGACACCATTTAACAGGTGTTAATTTTTTTTTTTTCAGTGCATTGCACAATATATGGGCTTGTTACTTTGTTTTCTGTATTGTATAAACCTGACTCCCTGTTTAATCAATTTTTGTTTCTTTGTTTGTTTGAATCTTCCCCATAGAAAACGCAGTTCAGTTTGATTCCTTTTTTTTTTTTTAACTGCTTAACGTGTCCTATAACAACTAAGTCTTTAGAGACGGGAAAGGATGGGGGGCACGGAATGGGAAGGAATTCGGCCATGGCCTTTTGAAGGAAGCATCCCGGCATTCACCTGGAGTGATTTGGGGAAACCATGGAAAACCCAAATCTGGATGCCCGGACGGGGATTCGAACCGCCGTCCTCCCAAATGCGAGGCCACAGCGTTAACCGTTACACCACCACGCTCGGTGATTCCGTTATTAACATCACCGCATGTAATGCGTTATTCGGATCTAGAACACTGTGTTGGTATGAAACGTTGAGCAACATAGTCATAAATATTATTTCTGTTGTGAACAACCCTTTTTCTCCACTAATAAAACTCCTCCGGCGATGAATGAGGTCTTAGTGAAGTGAACTTTTTACCGCCTTCTAGCATAGAATACTGGGTTTACGTTAAATCACATTGTTTGTTTAGAAATTAAGTTGGAAGTGGGTCCGCGGCGGCAGGGACACGGCTTACCTCGCCGCAGCGCCTGCGAGGGCGAGATGCACCTAAGGCGCTTGGGTAGTGGCGGATTCAGGGGTTACCAGTACACGAGAGTATTTAATAAATAACATTTTTGTATTAATTTCTGAAAATGATAAACATAAAATTCAAAATGATTGTGTTCTGAAATCAAATATTGTATATAGGCCTACGTTCGCATTTACTGCTTTCCGTATGACTTGCGCTGTGTGTTTAATTTTGTCAATACAACAAAGCACTTGATGATTTATTATTTTTACGGGGTGGGGAAGCTTGGAATCTACGTAAGTTTTACACTGAAAGCTATGGAGCAACTTGTTAGGAATGCCAGACACGCAGTTTTTTTACTTTTTTCCCCACCAAATTTTTGTGAAAATTGTAAAATACTTTTCTTTCTAGTTTTAGATTGTTCATTTCCGTGATCCATATGATAGTGAATTAAAAAAAAACTTTCTTAATTCAGTCGGCATCTTTCTGACATTCCTTCTACTTTGCCATGAAGTACGGCAAATGTTTCCCCTCATCTTAACTCTCAACTGTCATACGCTACAGAAATACACCAACTGACATAAAAAGTGATGCACTCAGAATGGGAGAAGGAAAGTAAATAAATATTGATGGGTTGAGAGGGTATATGACGTTATTTCAGTGATTACAAAATCCAGTCAAATTTACAAATCACTTGGCAGTAGGAGCCCAACAGACGTTGCGCCACCTCCGGTCTGTATGCAAGCACTGATTCGGTTGGCAACACTGTCCTGCTGAAAATGACACCACGATATTGAGGCCTGAAGCGGCAATCGCTACGAATGCCGACGCACCGTGTTCATCGACCAATCGTGGTCCTCCAAAACCTTGGATGACCATCGTCGGCGAGTATGGTGGTGACTTGGAGAGAGGTCCATGTCTTCCCATGTTTTGGAGAGGCACAGCGGTGTCACGGTGTGGGGAGCCATCGGGTATGACGTTAGGTCACGGCTGTTAGTGATTGAGGGAACTCAAGGGTACGTCACGGACATCCCAAGTCCTCAACTATTATCTCTTATTCAACAATACCGCGATGCCATTTTTCAGCACGACAATGCTCGTGCACACACGGCACGTGTCTCTATGAACTGCCTCCGTGATGTTGAGGTACTCCCGTGGCCAGCAAGATCCCCGGATCAGTTCCCGATTGATGTGTGGGACCAATTCTAAAGTCAACTCCGTCCCAGTGCCAGTACCCAGAGTATCTAGGACCGGTTACAACAGTTGTGGTGCAGCTTGCCTCAGGAGAAGATACAACGGCTTCCTGACAGCCTTATCAACCGAACCAGTGCATACATCCAGAGGGGGTGCCACGTCGTACTGATAATAAGGCTCATACCACCAAGTTCTTCGTAAATTTGTCTCTGTTTTGTAATCACTGAAATAACACAACATATTCTCTCAACCCCTTTAAGTCTGATTTCGTTTTCTGCTCCCCTTCTGGTTGTTTCAATTTTTTTGTCAGGCAGTGCTGTAACAGCCCTCATACCTGAATTTTGAATAGTATTGTACTGTATTAAATATTTGCAGTGAGCTAAAGTTTGTTTGAATATGATCTGGTATGTCTGTTTTGTAATTTCTTGTAAATCAGTGTATATAGACTTTGTTTTATGTAAGAAAATTATTTAAAGTCCATTTAATATGTTTAAGAACCGAATGGTGCAAGAGAATTTCTTAAAATATGTTTGTAATTCCATGTATTAATGTAAGTTACAATGTCTACAGGACAATTTTCTACAGTTTGAGATGATTTCTGTAAATAATTTTGTATTTAAGTATCTCTAATTACCATTTCTGATCATTTTGTAATGTTGTTAAGTAATTTTGTACTAATTCCGATTGTTTTTAATATGTTTGATTGTTTGAGTGATTGTTAATGATCGGGAAATATCGGGCAGATGCCTTTGAAGAATTCTCGTAATTTCGATAGAGACTATATAAACAGATCGGCTGGACAGAACAGTTAGTTAGTTAGTTGACATCATTCAGTGTTACAGAGAGTTTCATTCATTCACCCAGATAGTTCACAGAGATTATCTTTGCGACTGTTCAGAAGTGCATCTCTGACCTCTGTATTGTATCTATGCATGTGAATATCGCTGACTTTGTTTTGAAAACAATAAACAACTCTTCAACATAACCTTGTTGGTGGTCTTTTTAATTAATCAATATAGTAATTAAACCACCGAAGAGCGTAATATGGCGAACGTCGACAGGACGAGAAGTCATTAAATCATCCGAGAGAGCGTAATAGTGTGTTTAATTGCAGACGTAAATATGATTTATTGACCTCGTGTTTTGCGTTAAACCCATGCGAAAACTACGTTTTCTGTCTGCCAGTCGATCACAGCCCAATTCTCTAACACTGTAACAATAATTAGGCTATGCCGTATCGCTATTTTTGTAAAAATCGAGCTATGGATCACAATCTAGGCGTAGACCGGTGTTAGGCTCTGATCCTACACTCCTGGAAATTGAAATAAGAACACATTGACGCCGGTGTGTAAGTCCCACCATACTTGCTCCGGACACTACGAGAGGGCTGTACAAGCAACGATCAAACGCACGGCACAGCGGACACACCAGGTACAGCAGTGTTGGCCGTCGAAGGGCGCTAGCTGCGCAGCGGTTGAGCACCGCCGCAGTCAGTGGCAGCCAGTTTGCCGTGGCATACGGAGCTCCATCTCAGTCTTTAACACTGGTAGCATGCCGCGACAGCGTGTACGTGAACCGTATGTGCAGTTGACGGACTTTGAGCGAGGGCGTATAGTGGGCATGCGGGAGGCCGGGTGGACGTACCGCCGAATTGCTCAACATGTTGGGCGCGAGGTCTCCACAGTACATCGATGTTGTCGCCAGTGGTCGGCGGAAGGTGCACGTGCGCGTCGACCTGGGTCCGGAGAGCAGCAACGCACGGACGCACGCCAAGACCGTCGCATCCTACGCAGTGCCGTAGGGGACCGCACCGCCACTTCCCGGCAAATTAGGGACACTGTTGCTCCTGGGGTATCAGAGAGGACCATTCGCAACCGTCTCCATGAAGCTGGGCTACGGTCTCGCGCACCGTTAGGTCGTCTTCCGCTCACGCCCCAACATCGTGCAGCCCGCCTCCAGTGGTGTCGCGACAGGCGTGTATGGAGGGACGAATGGAGACGTGTCGTCTTCAGTGATGAGAGTCGCTTCTGCCTTGGTGCCAATGATGGTCGTATGCGTGTTTGGCGCCGTGCTGGTGAGCGCCACAATCAGGACTGCATACGACCGGGGCACACAGGGCCAACACCCGGCATCATGGTGTGGGGAGCGATCTCCTACACTGGCCGTACACCTCTGGTGATCGTCGAGGGGACACTGAACAGTGCACGGTACATTCAAACCGTCATCGAACCCATCGTTCTACCATTCCTAGACCGGCAAGGGAACATGCTGTTCCAACAGGACAATGCACGTCCACATGTATCCCGTGCCACCCAACGTGCTCTAGAAGGTGTAAGTCAACTACCCTGGCCAGCGAGATCTCCGGATCTGTCCCCCATTGAGCATGTTTGGGACTGGATGAAACGTCGTCTCACGCGGTCTGCACGTCCAGCACGAACGCTGGTCCAGCTGAGGCGCCAGGTGGAAATGGCTTGGCATGCCGTTCCACAGGACTACATCCAGCACCTCTACGATCGTCTCCATGGGAGAATTGCAGCCTGCATTGCTGCGAAAGGAGGATATACACGGTACTAGTGCCGACATTGTGCATGCTCTGTTGCCTGTGTCTATGTGCCTATGGTTCTGTCTGTGTGATCATGTGTTGTATGTGACCCCAGGAATGTGTATATAAAGTTTCCCATTCCTGGGACAATGAATTCACGGTGTTCTTATTTCAATTTCCAGGAGCGTAGTTCATGCTGACAGTATCAACGAGAGGACCGACGGCTTTATTTCCGTTACCACTTCACATTGCCTGGTCAAGAGTCCCCGTGTTGCAGATTTTGGCTGAAATTAATTTTCGCTGGGTTTTTTGCGCGGCGCAGATTGGTTCTGGTTTATGGAGGGTGTAATGTACTGCTGAGCCCTTGAAGGGCCGAGGAAAAACTCATTACTCGGCCAAAGTGGATAGGAGACGCTCTCCAAAGGCTTAATTAAATGAATTTCTTTCTAAGGAGAGATAAAAGAATGTGCGATGAGAGATTAAAACGCTGGCGTTTTCAGGAAACATTACCTCCGCCGCCGTATACTTTCTGTTATCATTCTGCTGTCTTAACTGGCGCGCGCATTAAAATGTTACAACAAAAAGCAGCGAATTGTGTCGTGCAGTTTAATGAAGTCTTGGGACGCACAGATTAAATTTAGGATGGGCGATAAAATGGACGATTAAAAAACTGTGTCGACACAGAAATAGAACAAATAACCAAGGAGAAAACTCTGGGAAAATCATACGCAAAATTCTGCCAAAAACTCAAAGTTCATATGTGGTAAA
>JARYHS010007075.1:13367974-13534649 GCA_031002005.1 Vandiemenella viatica
AATACCGGGATGCTTCCTTCAAAAGGCCATGGCCGAATTCCTTCCCATTCCTTGCCCCCATCCTTGCCCCCCATCCTTGTCCCCCCATCCTTGCCCCCCATCCTTTCCCGTCTCTAAAGACCCTCGATGTTAAAAAGAGACGTAAAGGCAGTTACAAAAAAAATAATAATAAAAAAAAAAGCTGGGTTGGCAGTCATTGGAGGGGACTGTACAGGGAGTATGAGGCCTGGATGCATTTGGTAGGAAAAATCAGGAGAAGGGGAGAGATGACCATGAGCACAAGCTGACACTCGGTTTTGAGGCATAACGGAGTGAAAACATTTTCTTTTGTTGGTAAAGGAAACAGGTGGTGGAATAAATTGGCAACTACAGGGTAAACAGCCGATAATTTTAACAAAAACACTGTAAGTATTTCAAATTAAAATGCTAAAATGTCTAAAGTAGGTACATACGGTACATATAAAATCTTACTTGAAAAGATAAAACAAAACCACACACAGAGAGATAAGGTAAACAGGTGTGTCCGGAAATTTCCCCTGGACATATCGGTTATAATTAAATTAAAATAAATAGGAAACTAGGCTGCAGATTTTGTTTATAGCGTTTTGTAACGTCTCGTGTGTATTACTCGCAACCAGTTTTTTTTTTTTCTGTGTTGTCCCCACTTTTTTGTACAAAGAAATAATCTTTATATATAAAGATGAATGTATGTTTGTTTGTTTGTTTGTTCTTCATACAAATCCACAGTTTTCATCCGATCTCGATGAAACTTTGCACACTTACCCTTTGAACAAGGAGAAAAATACTGTCTAAATTTGGTTGAAAAATTATCAGTATAAATAACACATGTTGTCTCATAACTTCGAAACACGGCGATAGACAGACACGTTGAATATGGACGTCTCCGTACGGTGTTTCCGTGTAGTGGACTGGCAGCTCAATGGTTAAAGCGCTTGCTTACGAACGTCGTGGTCTCCGGTTCAAATCTCCGTGGAGGCTAAGATTTTTAAAAATTGTTTTTCATCGTAAGAGTCAGGCCTGGGCCGTAGGTTATTCGCATTGAATGTTAAACTGTAGATATTAGAAAGTTAGGGGTGCAATGCGAGGCAAATCGTAGGTAGTCTTGCAATGTTGTAGGTGTACACTTTTTTAGGTTATAATGATCCCTCAGGTTGTTCGCAGTCAGTGTGTGAGTGTGAACCACAGTAATATTATTATAAATACGGAAGTAAGTCTCTGTTTTTTTTGTTACGTTTTGACGACTAAATGGCTATATCGTTGTGATGCAATTTTATAAGGAAATCTGTATGAAGGGCACAGGATATTTTTTCCAGTATGATTAACAGTTGTAGTCACGAAATTTTGAGACCTTATCGAATGGTGACAGAAATATGTTGGAAATTGATTCTCTTTAAGAGACAGGTTCGGCGGTAGAGTGATATAGTCATGGGCGCCGGCAGGATTGCTTCTAGGGGGATGCACCAGGGCTGCATTGGTGCCCCCCTCCCCATCGGCCCAAAAATTTCCGGGCTGGGCGACCTTTTTTTTTTTTTAGCTCTAAGCTCTACTACTGCCCACACGTCGACCCGGGATGTAGGGGGGTGCACCAGGGCTGTAATTGGTGCTCCCCACCCCCTATCGGCCCAAATTTCCGGGCGACCCGGGATGTCAGGGGGGTGCAAGTGCACCCCCTTGCACCCCCCTCCCGGTGCCCATGGATATAGTGATAGCTTTCGTGTCATATTATTCCAACTCGATATTGTTTGGGACCAATCCTTCGTTACCAACAACTTTCTATATTTAATTCTGGCAAAAAAAAATTCTTAATCCATGCATACGAAGTCGCGGGTACGGGCTAGTAAAATAAATAAAATTTACAATCAACCGTTTTTGTCTGAATGAGTACCACAAGACGAATTTAAGGAAACTTACTAATTTTTGACAAAAGAAGTGTGTGTTTGTTGTTGGAAGTCACAATCCCTGCTACTATGTCCGACGCGTGTTACAGGATTTATAGTTATACTGACAGACGGCGATATTTCTAACGGCAGGATAAGAATTCCGCGTAACAGATATTATTGCTGTTCACGGTACAGCACCAGTGGTGGACTATACCGCTGAGGCCCGCTGCCAATTCATTGGACGGGACCAGTGGCATTTTGCCCGTTCTGCCACCCTATTGGTCACTGTACACAGTAGTAACCTACTATTACACTAGGTCCAATGCCCCGGTACAAACACAACCTAAGATCTACAACAGTAATGTTATCCCCAATAATACCGCAGTCGGCACTAGGCCGTAGAAATGCAGTAAAATGGTGGCCACTGGTAGAAGAGCCCCAACTAGTAGAAATTTCCCCCTGATTTCGCTACTTGTGCAGACGTTCGGAGCTCGGCACTGCCGTTTCCCCCCCGCCCCCCCTCCCTCGAAGTATTTTCACTTTATTTTCCCTATAAGTTCCCAGTCAGCTTCTCTAAAATTCGGCCTAGTTTTCTGCCGCACTATGAAAATCGAAATGTTCGCATACCGAAGTCCTTATTTATTTGTTAGGCTATGACTATGGATTGCAATCCCCCAGTGTTTTCAATCCCGCGGGATTTGCGCCAATCCCGCGGTATCCGTGTGGGATTGGTACGAACAGTTTTTTAACCAATACATTTAAAACATGGTTACTTAAAACGTTAATAAATTAAATAATATTTAAATTAATAAATTTTTTAATGTTAATTGATAAAAATTAACAGTTAACAATATTTTGATTGGCAAAATGACATTAAAAATTTTTAGCGTGTCTTAAGTGTATTTCGAGGTTTTACATTTTTGTTTTTAATCTAAACCAATTTTTAAATAAATAATAAAAAATGGATAATAGTGAGTCTTAGGTCATATTATGTGCCATACAATACATCACATGAGTTTAAAAATATGGTTTGCTTACTGGCCAAGTTACCAGAGTTTTTTTAAAAATCTAAGTTAACGTTCCATAAGACCGAGAAAAGCATTCCATTTCACAAAGTGAAGCGAATATACTCTGTAAAATGTAGATTTGAATCAGAACAAGATCTCATAACTTTTTGTCACTGCACAAGCACCAGACTTGGCCTTTTTTTTTGCGTGATTCATTATTATATCTCCTGATTCCTTGATTGATATTACAGTTGATTTAATGTTGTTAAAAGAAACTACTCACCAACACGTAAACTGTCAAGTATTTCAGATTTACTTATGTGGCGTAACGACGTTTTTAGAGTGAAATTATTATTTTTTTAGTAAGAAAGGAGACTTTCTCGGCTAATGATTGCAGTGAAGTCCTCATAGGTTGTATCTCCGGATTTCATTGCAAACACACGAAATTACACACGTGAGGAAGACGGCGGAGGCAGCGGTCGAAGTTTGATGTTCCTACAACACAATTTGTCGATACACCCGTGAAAACTTCATTATAACTTTTTTTTGCCTTTAGTCAAAATAATAACAAGGAGATGAGGGATTAATCGAAAGCCTGAGCGGCACATCTAAACAGGTGGCTTTCGTCAAAGAAACGCATTGAGGCAGCGGCCAAAAGAACTATAAGTCAAAGGATATACAATTTACTTTTAATAGCAGTTAAATAAATAGGTACGCGATCGTAAAAATTACTATAACATTAGTTTCATATCAACTAATAATCAAATTTTCAGCCGCAAATTAGGAAATTGTCACAATTACTTTATCTGCAAATAAAGAAAATGGTAATAATGAAACCGTGAATAAAAAGCTGTAACCGTGTAGTTCAGATAACGTGTGCGACACTTAAACAATAATTATGTAGTTAGGAAATGGTACTAAATACGCATCATAACTGAAATTACAGAAATGTGTACTCGAAACAAACGTAGGTTTTGATGAATACGTAAAAGTGTATTTATTTACTTACGAAGGTTGACAAAAACAAACGATTGTTCACATGAGTCAAATGCCAACTGCTCTGGTACAGCAAACAGTGCAAAATATCTGATAGAGACCGAGTGGGGCACCAAGTCACGCAGACTGACACGCGTTTCCGCCGGATTTTGCGGATTGCGGATCCGCTTAATTTTGTGCGGGATCCGCCAGACTGTCTAATGATGCGGGATCCCGCGGGATTGCGGGATCCCGCTTTGCTGGATTGCAATCCCTAGGTATAACGTTGTACTTACGCTCCATAAGAACTTTGTATAGAGGAATGGTATGGCTTCACCTTCGCTTTCTATTATCATTTTGAAAATTTAAATTTTCGTATTGTGCTATTAATGGTCCGTAAATCCCGAGGTTTGTTCGGTCGCCAAGCAACAGGATTTTCGATCCGTCGCACAATGCGCCCCTCGTCGTGGCTAACCACCTAATCCGCTTGGTACAGGGGACCTGCAGCGCAACGTGAAATTGGAACCACGGAAGCGTTATGGCGTACTTCACATGCCTAAGCTGAAGGGCGGGTTACAAGTTTTTTTAAAAAAATCCCCCCCTAGGCACCCTCCGGTCTTCATTTAGAAGCACTGACTCACCGGATCGGTCTGTTATGTATGAAGAAATAGGTGAATGTCCGTTTCGCCAGCTATCCGTACATAATGTTTATTCAGTGCTAATTTATACGCTCATCAGCCAGAACATTATGGCCACCTACCTAATAGCCGGTATGTCCGCCTTTGGCATGGATAACAGCGGCGACGCGTCTTGGCATGGAAGCAATGAGGCCTTGGTAGGTCGCTGAAGGGAGTTGGCACCACATCTGTACACACAAGTCACCTAATTATCACACCCCAGATGTGTTCGATCGGGTTCAGATCTGGCGAGTTGGGGGCCAGCACATCAATTGCAACTCGCCACTGTGTTCCTCGAACCACTCCACCACACTCCTGGCCTTGTGACATGGCGCATTATCTTGTTGAAAAAATACCACTGTCGTTGGGAAACATGGTCGTCATGAAGGGGTGTACGTGGTCTTCAACAAGTGTACGATACTTATTGGCCGTCATGGTGCCTTGCACGAGCTCCACTGGACCCATGGATGCCCACGTGAATGTTCCCCAGAGCATAACTGAACCGCCGCAAGCTTGTCTCCGTCCCGCAGTACAGGTGTCAAGAAGCTGTTCCCCTGGAAAACGACGGATTCGCACCCTCCCATCGGCATGATGAAGAAGGTATCGCGATTCATCAGACCACGCAACGCTCTGCCACTGCGCCAACGTCCAGTGACGATGGTCACGTGCCCATTTCAGTCGTAGTTGCCGATGTCTTGGATGGGTCGTCGGCTGCTGAGGCCCATCGTTAGGAGTGTTCGGTGCACTGTGTGTTCAGACACACCTGTACTCTGCCCAGCATTAAAGTCTGATGTTATTTCGCCGCCTGTGCTGTTTTACCAGTCAGCCCAACCTACGACGTCCCACTTCTGTAATGAGGCGTGGCCACCCAACCCTTCGACGTTTGGTCGTGGTTTCACCTTTGTTTCGCCACTTGTTGACCACTCGAACACCCGACAAGTCGTGCAGTTTCTGAAATGCTCGTGCCGAGCCTCCGGGCCATCACAATCTGCCCTCGGTCTAACTCGGATAGATCGCGCGCCTTCCCCATTCTAAACAGGAATAGCACGCTCACTGATACTACATGCACCGTGCGTGTGTCTGACTAGGGGTGATACCTCGTCAGGTGACGCTGCTATCGCCTGGACGGTTTTATATCGATAGTAGGTAGCTGGACATAATGTCCTGGCTGATTAGTGTCATCTTTCGTTTGATACAATACTCTACACTCAACTCACATTAACCCAGTAATTGACACCTAAATTGTCATTTTTTTAATTGCTTTGTCGACGTCGAGGTCATTAGAGGCAGGAAAGGAAAATGGGGTGCAAGAAAAAGGAAGGAATTTGACAATGTCTTTTTGAAGGAACCATCCTGGAAATCGCCTGGAGTGATAAGCTGAAACCATGCGAAAACCAAATTGGATGCCCGGAATGGGGATTCCAACCCGCGTCCTTTCGAATGCTCGATACAGTAGCACATACTAGCACTGTTACACTCGGAAAGACAAAGGGAAACCAGTCCAGTAGATATTACCAACAGAGTTACCATGGTAACCTCCACTGTCCGCTTGAGTGATTTCTAGATAAGCCTCAGGGGTATAAAAAGTCGGCACCCTAACGATTGCGAAAGTGGTTGGATTTTTTGTTTTGTTTGTTTTTTTGCTTTACACGAGATATACGAGTTTTTAGTAAAAAGCCATTAAAAAAATCTGAACCTCCGTTTTATTTGAGGAATCAACCGATTGTTAATGTAGTTTCTCAACAAATAAATCAATAAAAATTTAATAAACAAAATTTGAATCCTTAGTTGTTGATATTTATTTTCAAAAAGTCGTATCTGTCACTATATACAAAGTTTCATCAGTCGGATAATCAATACGACGCGATTAATAGTTTTCAAATTTTCACCGATTTTCTAAACATAATTTAACAAATTAACTTTGGCTTTAATTTAACTTCATGCAATAGATAAATACGGAACTATTAGAGTAACTAGCACCGGAATGGTGGTTTTGAAGCAATACGTCTCGTCGACATCGAGGTGAACACTGCGAATAAGGAACGGGAAGGAATTCGGCCGCGGGCTTCTGAGGGAACCATCACGGCCCCGTCTGAACTGAGTTCTGGAAACCACGGAAAATGGAAAACTGGATCTGAACTTGCATCCTCCCGAATGCTGTACTGCTCACATACGTTATAAATTTCAACCAGTGCCCCTACTGTCTCCAAAAATCCAGCGTGATAGTGTTCCCCCCCCCTTCTCAAAAGATTCAGTCTTTTGATGCTTTCTTTAAAATGAATACCCAGCGAAGAACGTATTTATGATAGGCCTATCTCTTTGTATACAATATATGACCTCAGAATGTAATCATCCTTATTTTTTGCAACGCATTTTCTGTAATTGATACAAAAGTATTGTCTTTGTAAGAATTAAATAACCTGCCCTACTGATAACCCCTGAATCTGCCACTGCCCAAGCGAATGTAGTGTGCACCGGGTTGCGTCTCACCCAGGCAGGCGCTGCGGTGAGGTAAAATGTGTCCAGTTACTTATTTAAATTTCGACTTTAATTGTCTGCGCTATGTTAGAATCCGAATAAACATTCATCCACCATATTCATTCCTGTAGACTTTGTATTAGTTCACAACATAAACAATACACCGGGTTCTAAAAAAGTCTAATTTTGATGCGTACTATCAGCTCCTAAAATATTTTACACATTTTTTTTAACACTGTATAGGATAATTTATTGTCTACAAAAATCTCATGTAAAAAAAAAAAAATAAGTGTCGCAATGATATGTTTTAGCAAATATACTCGTGGACTTCTATAGTTTCACGGGCGCCGTGTTTTCGGTAAGTGAGCAATTTTCCCAAGAACAAAGAGATTAGTTTTTCAGTTGTTCCTGTTTGTTCTTCCTCGCCTCTCATTCCCAACGTTTTGGAGTCGGCTGACTGCAATGATTTTTACTCTCCGTTGGCATGATCGTAGTTAGTTTCACGGTCTTATGCCAAATATTGTGCATCTACTGCCAGGTTTCAAGGGGTACTAACAGGGAGGTGAAGTGTTGTTATCAGTCTGTTACACGCGTAACTACGCGCTGTCTACATCTACATCTACATTCATACTCTGCAAATCACAAACATTGTGGGTGGCAGAGGGTGCTAAGCACCAATCCTAAACCCGCCCATTCCAATCCCGAATAGTGCGAGGAAAGAAGGAATACATATAAGCATCAGAACGGCATCTTATTTCTCTAATCTTATCCCTCCGGTCATTACGACCTAAATAGGTTGGCGGAAGAAGTATTTCATTGCACTCGAAATTTTTTTTTTTTTCGCATATTCTCCAATAAATTCGAACGCAAGCTACGTCGTCTGTCTTCCAAACTATCCCAGCCCAATCTGTATATCAATTCTGTGACGCTTTCATAAGGGCTGTAACAACAAGTCACGAATCTAGCGGCTCTCCTCTGCACCCTCTCTACTGAGTCAATCAGAACCTTGCGATACGGATCCCAAACCCCACAACAGTAATCCAGATGCGGACGCACTAGTGTTTTATACGCTATCTCCTTTGTTTGAGCATTACAAATCCTCAAAATACGACCTATGAATCGTAATTTAGAATTTGCCTTGCCCACGACGGAAGTTATGTGCATGTCCCATTTCATGTTGCTTTGTACTATCACCCCCAGATACTTCACGGAATCAACCGTGTTAACAGCTGAATTGTTTATTTTGTACTCGTGAACAAACTGATTCTTCTTGTTACTTATCCGCATTGCCTTGCACTTTTTGCAATTAAGTGTAAGCTGCCATTTACGGCACCAATCGAAAACAGCATCCAAATCGCGCTGAATTTCTAAGCAATTGTCGGAGCACCTTATTTCCCTATAGATAACCGCATCGTCGGAAACAATCGCAACCACAATTGACGTTGTCACCTACATCGTTTATAAATAATAAGAAAAGAAGTGGACCTATTACACTTCCTTGAGGAACGCCCGAAGTAACATTTATCTTAGAAGAGGCTTCCCCGTCAACAATGACATACTGTGATCGACCAGTAAGAAAATCACGTATCTACTCGCAAATCTGAGCTGAAATACCGTAACCCCGAAGCTTCGCTAAACGTTGGCTGTGTGGCACAGAATCAAAAGCTTCCTGAAAATCCAAAAAAACTGCATCAACTTGCGAACCTGCATCGATAACTTTCAATATGTCGTGGGAAAATAGGGCCAATTGTGTTTCACACGATCTCTTCTTACGAAATCCGAGTTGACATGCTGTGTGTGTTAAGTTTGTTTTTTGTTTGTGAAATGTGTAGTTTGTTATGCGGAGATTGCGGAACGTCCCTGAACTCGCCTGAACACCTCAGACACGACGGCCGGTACGCGGGGGTGGGGGGGTGGGGGGTGTTGGGCTCGTGCCCTGTCCCGTTGTACCTCCCAGCTGCAGTATGCGGCGCCTTAGCGCACTCAGCCACAGTGGCTCTACTGGTATCTCAACAGGTTCTTGGATCTCGTTCCTAAATCGTCAGCGATGTGTTTTATTATTTCTGATGGCATGGCGCCACGTTTTATTTTGTAAGACCTTCAACGCCTGGGCGTTCTTACAGTGGTTATTACTACTCGCTGCAGCGCACGATTCAGTCGTACCAACTTTGCCGCTGCTCTGATTTATTGGCCACTAAACACAAATTATGATATAAATCTTGAAGTTCCGCCCATAAAGGAATTATTGTTGAAGCGAAAGTATGTCGCGAATGGTGTGCTTTCAGCGGGGTTGGAGGGTAGAGGTAGGAATGCCGTCAGTTATTGAAAGCTTCCCAAGAGAAAACTTTGACTCGTTTTTTTCATCTGCTCCAAGTTTTCATTCGATATTAGCTCAGAAACCGTTCTTGTGTTTGGTTTCTTTGTCTGGTGGCGTAGGAAAGAAAAACTTTATCAATACCATACTGTCAGCAAGTTCTTTCTTTGATTAATTTTGACCTCCAGTTTTGGAGCGGGAGAGTCTGTGTTTGTTTTCGTATTGTTTTTGTTTTGTTTTCGTATTGTTTTTTTGTTTTCGTATTGTTTTTTTTTAAGTCTTGTGTGTGTTTTTTTCTACTTGTTCGTATTTTTCGTGTCTGATTTCCGGTGTGTATATGTGTTTCTTTGTTTTCGTGTGTGTACGTGTGTCTGTAATACTGTCTTTCTGTTTACCTTTTCACGACTAAACAGCAAAACCGATCTTGATACAATTTGACAACGAAATACTATCAATCATTATGAAGGACACATTTTTCGGGATAACCAACACATTTTACTCAAAAAATTTTGAAAACCAACCGAAAGATGTCAGACAGCTTATGTAAGATCTGTTCATAAATAACGCGTAACAGCTATGGATAAATTTCCTTAGAATATTTCTCGGCGAATCAAAAACACATTCGCATATTTAATCATATCGATGTGTATCTACTACTTCAGGAATTGGAATGAGGCTTGGTATTAACCGCAATTATGGTTGCGAAATCAGTATTTTCCGTGGATGGTCAAGTCTTCATGTTTGGCTTATCACCCTGAATTACGGTTCAAAATATCTTTGTGCTATCCGTGTTGTAGGGAACGTTAGAAACATAATGCGAGTATCTCTCGCATGTGACCTAATACAGACTGCTATATCGCCTGCATCGGAATAACATTTGATAAGTAAACATGCTGTGGAGGTAGATGATTTCAACGTCGTTTATCTATTAACTAGCTGTGCCCGCGACTTCGTCCGCGTGGAATAGTTATTTTGGGCATCATATTTATTTTTGCAAACAACCTCCTCAGCTTTATAAATTACAGCAGTTACCCACGACTTAGTCCGCGTCAATTTCTGTTATTATTTTAGACAATTTTTTGCAAATTTAGTTTTTAAGTTTTTAAAAGAACATAATTATTTTAAAGTACTTCTGCGTAAATTATATTTTTAGTTTTATTTTCTTGTGGCAGAAGAACATATTGGTTTTCTCCGCAACCCGATCTTGACAACGCGACATATAGTTGGCCGTGTGAAAAGCAGTCTTGACGTAAATCGATTCCTACGTGTTTAAATGTTTGCCCCTGTGATTTGTTAATTGTAACGGACAAATAACGCTGCATACAACCGTTCAGAAGGAAGCCGACCGCGCGTAATATCTTCTAAGATGTTCATTGAAATTAAGTGATGCCAAAGACAATTTTGTTCACAATTAAATACTCTTAATCAACAACACATAAAAGTGTTAATAATTGTGAAATTATTAGAACCAAAATATTATCCTTAAAACAAAATGAAATAGTATTTAAAAAGTATTATTACACGACAATATTATATCGCAAAAACAAATAACGCTGCATACAACCGTTCCGAAGGGAGCCGACCGCGCGTAATATCTTCTAAGATGTTCATTGAAATTAAGTGATGCCAAAGACAATTTTGTTCACAATTAAATACTCTTAATCAACAACACATTTATTTGGATAAAGATTAATATTAGGGCCTATTATGTTGATACAACTCTAACAAATAATTGGTAATAATGCATTAATTTCGACCAAATTTGATTACCATAAAAACGGTTCTAGTGAGTTAATCATAAAAGATAGACATATACTGTCGCGGACATTTTTTTAGATCATTTCAAAAGGAATAATCCTTTCATACATATTTTTTTGGTATCTTGAACCGTTTTCGCAGTGCACGCAACAGAAGCCCTCAAAGATGAATTATTTTCCCCGTTTTTTACACATTTTCCATTGTTTCTTCGCTCCTATTAGTCGCAGCGTGATGTTATATAGCTTAAAGCCTTCCCCGATAAATGGTCTATTCAACACAAAAAGAATTTTTCAATTCGAACCAGTAGTTCCTGAGATTAGCGCGTTCAAACAAACAAACAAACAAACAAATGATTTCAACGTCGTTTATCTATTAATTAATGAGACGAACTTCGCAGTTTGGACTTAAAAATTGAACTCTAGAAATAAAAACAGGAATTGTAAGTGACTTAAGTCGGCAAAATCACTAAAAAAAAAAAAAAGTTCAGTTGGATATAATGTTAAAAGATTCAGCAGAAAACTAATGTAATGGTTTCTTACAAACTAAACTCAATGCAATGCAGGAAGTTTATTAACTACGTTAATATAATGTACTAAATGTATCTAATATTCTGTATTGTTCTTATTAATACCTCTAGACTCCTGCATGGCAATCCTGATCCTACGCACTATTCCTACTGTCAACATATCTTTTTCTGATCTAATACAAAGTCTACAGAGCTGAATAAATTACACTGTATAGGATTTACCACAGATTTGGGGCACAACATACTTAGTTAACAACAAAAAATTTTGTTTAAAATTTAAGTTGGAAGTGGCTCTTCGGGTGGCTGGGACACAGTTATCTCATCGAGGGGCGAGACGCAACCCGCCGCACGCGCAGTGGCCGGATTGGTAGTGGCAGGTTCAGGGGTTAGCAGCAGCCACGATTATTTACTTCCTATATAAACAATATTTTCGAACCCACTGCTAAAAATGAGAAACAAGAAAATGAAGTTTGGCCTATATAAATGGTATTATTTATAGGCTGATAATAAACCCCCTTTGCTATTTTGTGTGTTCACTTCGCCCAGTATTTAATTCCAGCAATCGAACAAAAGATCAAATTGTTTTTATTATTATTACTATTACTCCGCGAATCACTAAAAGTGTGTGGCGGAGGGTGCATTGCACCTATCCGGGAAGGTAATAGTTTGGAAGGGATATAGGGGATATGGCAGGAGGCGCCCATGGGCTATTGTGAGGAACCATCCCAGCATTAGCGTGGAGTGATCCGGGGAAACCATGGAAAACCCACATCAGGATGGCCGGAGTGCTTTAACGAAAGCTACTCCTGTCGGATTTTATGTTTAGTCGCCCGGTAAATCCTTTCTATTCCACTCCCTAACCGCTGGTGGAAAAAATGAGTACAGAAATGAATCGGTTCTGGCCCTAATTTCTCTTATCTTATTTTCGCGTCATTCCGGGATATGAATGTTGCTGGTAGCAATATTTGTTTACTGTCATTCTGAAATACGTCAGTCGAGAATTTTTCAATTAGCTTCTGTCGAGAGCAACGCCATCGGTGCTCCTGGTCTTCCCAACCTAACTCCTTCAATATCGCACTTACGCTTTCCCTCCAACTATATATACCTGTCACGAATCGGGCGGCTCTTCTTTGGACCATCTATAATGCCTCCATTAATCCCTTTACAGAGCAACAATATTCTAAGTGAGGCCGCACTAGTGACTTGTATGCAATCGATTTAACGTCAGGAGTGCATTGTTTTAAATTACGACCTAGAAATCGAAGGTTTTCCAATTAGATTCTCGATATGCTCATTCCATGACAAATTATTACGAATTGTTACCCCTAGGTATTTAGCGGAATCTACCGTTCTAAGGACAGTGCCATTAATAGTATATTCAAAGCTAAATGGTGTCACCTTTTTACTAACATGTATTACTTGGCACTTTTTAACGTTTAACTCCAACTACCAATCTTTACACCACGCAATTATTTTCATAATATCGTCTTGTAACAAAGCGCAGTCGTCCTGGGTTGTGATTTCACGATAAATAATAGCATCATCGGAAAATAATCTTTTCATCCCCCTTATTATGTCGCACAAATCATTAATGTATATGAGAAACAACAGAGGCCCTATCACGCTTCCCTGGGGAACCCCGGACTTCACCTCGGTAAATGATGAACTCTCACCGTCGAGAACTACACACTGTGTTCTACCCTTCAGAAAGTCTGTAACCCAGTCCCATATTTGTCTAGATATGCCGTAACCGCGAAGTTTCCTAAATAACCTAGTGTGAGGCACAGTGTCGAATGCTTTTTTAATGTCTAATAGAACTAAATCAACCTGGGATTGCTCATCTATAATACGGCTCAAGAGGTGAATTAAAAGAGCAAGTTGTGTTTCGCACCATCGGACTTTTCTGAATTGCGCGGGTGTATGGGGGGGGGGGAGGTGAACGGTAAGTTTGAGTTGCCGAAGTGTTTCACTCTTTTGCTGTGAGTTTCGTAATGTAGAGGAATTTCCCTTTGGTTTTTATATCTTTCACATCATACATAACCCATTGTAACATTTCAAAAAAAAAAAAAAAAATAGAATACGAGCAAACAGCTCCTTTAACACAATCAGCGATATACCTGCTCGACCTCCACAGAAATTCATTCAGTCTCGAACCTGCGTGAGGTTTCGCCTGCTGCATATTCAGCACCGAGATAAGGGCAGCCGCATTTAAACGCGGCCGTACCTTGAAGATGTCGGAACAATACACCATCCACAACAGGTCATAGTCACAGACAGCTGGCTGCTAGTCTCTTCACGATTATATTTACCTCCCCAAACCACATTTCCCCCCCCCCCCGAGTGTTATTACACTTCACTCAACTGGAGGCGGCCATATTGCCATTCTGACGCCGTCTGTCGGCTTTTGCCATCATCAGCGGCGAGTTTGTGTGGAAATTTGCACTTGGTATTTGCAACTTGCTAAATCATGTTTCATGTACTCCTAAAACTGTACAATTTGCTTGCTGTTTATTGCATAAAAGATAAATTGCTTTTAAAAAAAAAAAAAAAAAAAAAAAAAAAAAAAAAAAAAAAAAAACTTGTTTGGTAGCTTTTAGAAGTTGCCATCTCACTGAATAACAATTCAGTCCTTTCATTTCTAATCGCAAAAACCGAAAATGATTTAATTCCGACACTAAAGAAAACAATACATGGACTACACAAGAAAAAGCTAAACCAGCTAAAAAAAAAAAAATAGTGAATAGTGAAACATGTTGCAACGGAATAAACACAATAGGCGAAACACGTATTTTCTGATTAGAACTTTTGCCATCATCAGCGGCGAGTTTGTGTTGAAATTTGCACTTAGTATTTGCAACTTGCTAAATCATGTTTCATGTACTCCTAAAACTGTACAATTTGCTTGTTGTTTATTGCTTACGAGTTATATTGATAAAAAAAAAATAATAAATAAAAAAACGGGTTTGGTAGCTTTAAGAAGTTGCCATATCACTGAATAACAATTCAGTCCTTTCATTTCTAATCGCAAAAACCGAAAATGATTTAATTACGACACTAAAGATAACAATACATGGACTACACAAGAAAAAGCTAAACCTTTTAAAAAAAAAAAAAAAAAAAAAAAAAAAAAAACAGCAATAGTGAATATTGAAACATGTTCCAACGGAATAAATACAATAGGCGAAACACGTATTTTCTGATTAAAACTTTTGCCATCGTCAGCGGCGAGTTTGTGTTGAAATTTGCAACTTGCTAAATCATGTTTCATGTACTCCTAAAACTGTACAATTTGCTTGTTGTTTACTGCTTACGAGTTATATTGATTAAAAAAAAAAAAAAACGGGTTTGGTAGCTTTTAGAAGTTGCCATCTCACTGAATAACAATACAGTCCTTTCATTTCTAATCGCAAAAACCGAAAATGATTTAATTCCCACACTAAAGAAAACAATACATACACAAGAAAAAGCTAAACCAGTTTAAAAAAAAACCCAACAATAGTGAATAGTGAAACATGTTCCAACGGAATAAATGCAATAGGCGAAACACGTATTTTCTGATTAAAACTTTTGCCATCATCAGCGGCGAGTTTTGTGTTGAAATTTGCACTTGGTATTTGCAACTTGCTAAATCATGTTTCATATACTCCTAAAACTGTACAATTTGCTTGTTGTTTATCGCTTACGAGTTATATTGATTAAAAAAAAAACGTGTTTGGTAGCTTTTAGATGTTGCCATATCACTGAATAACAATTCAGTCCTTTCATTTCTAATCGCAAAAACCGAAAATGATTTAATTCCGACACAAAAGAAAACAATACATACACAAGAAAAAGCTAAACCAGTTAAAAAAAAAATTATAGTGAATAGTGAAACATGTTGCAACGGAATAAACACAATAGGCGAAACACGTATTTTCTGATTAAAACTTTTGCCATCATCAGCGGCGAGTTTGTGTTGGAAATTTGCAACTTGCTAAATTATGTTTCATGTACTCCTAAAATTGAACAATTTGCTTGTTGTTTATTGCTTACGAGTTATATTTTTTTTAAAAAAACGGATTTGGTAGCTTTTAGAAGTTGCCATCTTACTGAATAACAATTCAGTCCTTTTATTGCTAATCACAAAAACCGAAAATGATTTAACTCCGACACTAAAGAAAACAATACATACACAAGAAAAAGCTAAACCAGTTTTAAAAAAAAAAACCAACAATAGTGAATAGTGAAACATGTTTCAACGGAATAAATGCAATAGGCGAAACACGTATTTTCTGATTAAAACTTATCAATTAAAAAAAAAAAAAAATAATAATTAATTTTTAGCATAAGGTCTGATAACATGCCAGTAGAAAAATTGGTTGAGAAAACAGTAGCCGAATGCAGAAAACTGGAGGCAAGTTAAACATGGAGATATCATGTGAACAGACAGCAAAAGAATTGGAACAGAGTAATAAAAAAAAGACACTCGAAATCTTAAAGAAAAAGCGCAGTCCTCAATAAATAATAATTAAAAAAAGCGGATGAAGGCAATACGACAGTGCTAACGGCTATGTAGGAGAATGCCAGTAGAATAGATTACTCGTGGCTCAGATGAAACCGAACTCAAGGAGTCGATATCGGAGAACTAAAGAAATCGTCGTGGAATACTAATTTCACTCTCACGGAAAAAGAAAAGCAACAGGTGACACAGATCGAATCCTTGTGCCACAGCACAGCGCATGCCACACATTCCAGTGGCATCCGCTAGGGGCCGTCCATTAATCACGTGAGTTCCCCCCCCCCCAACCTCCCCGTGGTTAGATTCGTTGAAACCTTTTTTAATTCGCTCTACTGTTCTTAAAGGAATTAAAAAGATGACGTGCCATTTCTAACCCCCCACCTAACCCCACGTAGTCAATGGACGCCCCTTTCTATTCCTATTTGTCCGCAGTTCTCTACGGAGTGGCTGTTTGAGGGTGCGTTGGACCTACCCTCGTTTCTACTCGAATGTAGGGATGTATGGCGTATGATTGGAGGTTATCTGAGTTGGCTTAATTAATTTTACAACATCCTAATTCGGCAAATACATAAACAGCATTCTTAACCAACGCTACAGATTACATTAATTGAAATCATAAAAATAAAAAACACTTGCAGCAGCCACTGACAACGGAAAACTCATTCCAAATAAAGCAGCACTACTGCCATTTGGTACAGAAAGTGTGTACTGCGTCTCGCCGCTTAAAGGAACCATTAAAATAGTCCACACAAACCATGAGACATACACACACACACACACAAAACACTACCCAATAGCCACATAGCCGATAAGAAGGCGCGGAGGTACTGCAATTCGTCTTGCTATAGTAGCGACATCTGTAACAGAGGATGGAAAGATGTCTGGCCGCTGTTAACCTGGCAACAAAGGAGCCGATGATACGCTGAACAAGCTTACCTTTGATTAGTACTTATTAATTAACTAATTGCGTTGTTTAGTAGCTATTTTAAAACTAGCCTAAATTCCTTTCAAAAATGACGTATTAAACACAATGTTGTGGCAAGTCATACAGGGTGTTTCAAAAAGGAATTTACAACTTTGAAAATGCATATAAATTTTATGAAACAAGGTACAGAGCTGGTTTTGGTGTTGTTTTAAAGGAAAGCACTTCAAGTTTTTTTACCTTAAACTAAAGATGTTCTATGTGGCTTCCGTTGGTTATTCTGCAGACATCCCATCGGTATTCAATTTCTTCCCAGACTCGCACTAGCATTTTAGGTGTAACTTGTTCAGCAGCAGCGTAAATTCTTGCTCTAAGTTCAGGTAGAGTGTTCGGCAAAGGAGATACGTACACCATATCTTTTATGAAACCCCAGAAGAAAAAATCTAGCGGTGTCAGGTCTGGGGAACGGGGGGGGAGGGCATGCAATTGGCGCATCACGGCCAATCCATTGACCTGGAAAGCGGTCACTGAGAAAATCCCGGAAGTCAGTCAGATAGTGGGGTGGTGCGCCATCTTGCATAAAGAAAACATTTCGTTCTCGGTCATCCTCATCGATCTGTGGTATCAAAAATTGTTGCAACATTACACTATTCCGTTGATGGTTCTCTCTTGGAAAAAAAAGGGGCTGTACATTTTCCTCTTGCTCAACGCACAAAAGACGTTCACTTTAGGGCTATCACGAACATGTTGCAATGTTTCATGTGGATTTTCACTGCCCCAAATCCTACACTTAAGTGAAAAGTTGACTCGTCAGAAGAGATTATGTTGTCCAAGAAATGTTCATCATCATCCACTCGATTTAACATATCCACACAAAAGTTCCTACTTACAATCTTATCAGTGTCTTTAATTGCTTGTAAAAGCGAATATCGGTATGGTTTCAAATGCAAACCTTTTCTCAACACACGCTAAACCGTCGTATGTGGGACTTGCAGCTCACGAGATGCACGCCGGGTCGATTTCGTAGGGCTGTTGACAAAACTTTTTCTCACTTGCTCAACGACCTCGTCAGATGTGCTTGGACGACCTGAGGATTTTTTATGTTTTACTGAGCACCCTGTTTCTACAAAACATCTATGCCACTCATAAATTGTAGGCCTACTAGGAGGATCTTTAGCGTACTTGGTACGAAAATTACGCTGAACTGTTGTCGCAGACTTCGGTTCTTCAAACCAAAACACACAGCTAGCACGCTCGGGTCCAGGGAAGGCAGCCATCTTTAACGTAACTGCCGCTAGCGCTTGTGCGGCGCGATTAGGCACTAGCGGACTAAGCGAGTCAAAACTTGAAGTGTTTTCCTTTAAAACAACACCAAAACCAGCTGTGTACCTTGTTTCATAAAATTTATATGAATTTTCAAAGTCCTTTTTGAAACACCCTGTATTTTCGCATTGCTTAATTAAATAGAATTGTTGTAAATGAAAGCTCATTGCAGTGCCTCCTGTGTTTCGCTGTAACAAATTTCCAGCTGTCGTCCGCCCAAGATTGCATTCCAGTCTAACCGAAAACTGAAATAACGACCTCACTAACACGGCAAAATAGAAATAAATCGTAATAACGCCGTTACACCGCGGAATTTCTTTATATATAAAGATGAATGTATGTATGTATGTTTGTTTGTTTGTTTGTTTGTTCTTCATACAAATCCACCGTTTTCATCCGATCTCGATGAAACTTTGCACACTTATCCTTTGAAACAAGGAGAAAAATACTGTCAACATTTGGTTGAAAAATTATCTGTATAAATAACACATGTTGTCTCATAACTTCGAAATACGGCGATAGACAGACACGTTGGATATGGACGTCTCCATACCGTGTTTCCGTGTAGTGAACTGGCAGCTCAGTGGGTGCCGGCCCTGGTAGCGTAGCGGCTAGCGAGCTTGCCTCACGTTGCCAGGGTCGCCGGTTCGAATCCGGCCGAGGGCATGGGTGTTGTGTCCGTCCTGTGTTGTCCGCAATGAGAAAACGATAATATAGTACAGAAAAAATTCGAAGAAACAACGATAAACTTACAGATGGCTAAGATGGAAAAAAAATAAAAGCCATCTTTATATAAAAAAAAAGTGGCTAAAGAGCTTGCTTACGAACGTCGTGGTCTCCGGTTCAAATCTCCGTGGAGGCTAAGATTTTTTAAAATTGTTTTTCATCGTAAGAGTCAGGCCTGCGCCGTAGGTTATTCGGATTCAATGTTAAACTGTAGATATTATAAAAATAGGGGTGCAAAGCGAGGCAAATCGTAGGTAGTCTTGCAATTTTGTAGGTGTACACTTTTTTACGTTATAATGATCCCTCAGGTGTTGTTCGCAGTTAGTGTGTGAGTGTGAACCACAGTAATATTATTATAAATACGGAAGTAGGTATCTGTCTTTTTGTTACGTTTTGACGACTAAATGGCTATATCGTTGTGATGGAATTTTGTAAGGGAATCTGTATGAAGGGTACAGGATATTTTTTCCAGTATGATTAACAGTTGAAGTCACGAAATTTTGAGACCTTATCGAATGGTGACAGAAATATGTTGGAAATTGATTCTCTTCAAGAGACAGGATCGACGGTATAATGATATAGTGTTAGCTTTCCTGTGATATTATTCCGACTCGATATTGTTTGGGACCAATCCTTCGTTACAAACAACTTTCTATATTTAATTCTGAAAAAAAAATTTCTTAATCCACGCGTACGAAGTCGCGGGTACGAGGCTAGTTAATTATAATCGTGGTCTAGGCCGCATAGATCGCGATCAATCAGAAACTACTTTCATTCAGATGTACTAATTACTGCAATAAGAGGCCGCTCGTGAAAGCAACTTAAATAACTCCCCCCTCTTGTTATGACGAACGCTAACATTTCTGCTCTAAAATGAAAGATTCCATCGCGCGCGCATTAATATCTACAGTCACTAGGTCCCATATCCTCAAAACAACAGCGATCCCAAAATATAACGAGAACATCTTCACCGAGCAAATACAGGGTGTCCAGGAAAGGACTCCCTGATTTCAAAATTAAATATCTCGAAAACAAAGATCGATAGAGGAATGCAGTAAACGGTATGTTTATTGTGACAGCTGTAAGAAGTGTATACAGCAGTGTGAAATAATAGTTACAAAAGCTGCTAACAGATGGCGCTGTACGCTATGTTGCCGTAGGACTCTCTTCTAACCTGTGGTACTCTAGCACCAGAAAAACGCGTTGTTCAATGGTGTACATGGTTTTAAACTCTTCCTTCGGTACGCTAACCTCCTTTCACGTTTCAATGGTGGAACTGATCGCCCTGAGCTTCGGATCACTATTTAGGCATTACGTATGGCGATTACAGCGCCATCTGTTAGCAGCTTTTGTAACTATTATTTCACACTGCTGTATACACTTCTTACAGCTGTCACAATAAACATACCGTTTACTGCATTCCTCTATCGATCTTTGTTTTCGAGATATTTAATTTTGAAATCAGGGAGTCCTTTTCTGGACACCCTGTATAACTAAACAATAAGCAGCTAATAACCAATACGTTGATGAAATACCCACTTTTCTTTCAGTGTTCTGGTAATCATTTCTTCGCAGTTGGATAGTTTAGTAAAATTCTTATTAAGTAACGCGCGAAAACTCGAGTTGGCAGTAATATCTCTGGCCACTGTTACTTCGGCAACGAAGTCCTGGAGCGTGACGTCAGCGTTCCGGACACAATGACAGAACGACGAAGCTTCTCCTTTTATTAGTATTAAAGATGATTGTCATTGAAATTTACCGATGCGTCATGAAAAAAGATAGTTTGTACGGAATAACACGGAACGCTTAATTAAACAGAGATGTGATGAGGTAAACAGAAGACAGCTGAGGGTGGAGAACGTCGCGGCTGCCCCAGAGGAAGCAAAAATACATAAAACGAGAAACGCAGACGAACATGCGGCGCAGGAGTTCTTGTCCACCCTTATTAAAACGAGATGCCTGCGTTTCATTCCAGGCAATTACGGAAAGTCTTTGGGTACTGTACACTTTGGTTAACGAACCTCCTAGTTATCAGTCAGGTCTTGTTCTGACACTCATCAAACAGTATCGGGCCAACTAGTGCTTCAAGGTGACTGTATATCACACGGAAATATTATTTCTAAATATTTAGTCACGGGACACTTAATTCGCTTTATACCTGCCGAAATTGGAAAATGAGGCACCAATTTAATAATAGTAGTAGGATATCATAAAGTAACAAGGAATTTTTTCTAAACTCGACTCTTAAATGGCAAAAGTATTAACTAATCAAGGTCACGCTTTTAAGACAGTTTAGAACCAATCCGCTAGATAGCAGCAGCACATATCACAGACAAGGATTGATAGCGTTACCGCACCACATATCACAATAATAATAATTTGAGGAATTGTAATGTTCAAACAAAGGAGATAGCGTATAAAACACTAGTGCGTCCGCATCTGGATTACTGTTGTGGGGTTTGGGATCCATATCGCAAGGTTCTGATTGACTCAGTGGAGAGGGTGCAGAGGAGAGCCGCTAGATTCGTGACTTGTAGTTACAGCCCTTATGAAAGCGTCACAGAATTGATACATAGATTGGGCTGGGATGGTTTGGAAGACAGACGACGTAGCTTGCGTTCGAATTTATTGGAGAATATGCGTAAAAATTTAAATTTCGAGTGCAATGAAATACTTCTTCCGCCAACCTATTTAGGTCGCAATGACCGGAGGGATAAGATTAGAGAAATAAGATGCCGTACTGATACTTATATGTATTCCTTCTTTCCTCGCACTATTCGGGATTGGAATGGGCGGGTTTAGGATTGGTGCTTAGCACCCTCTGCCACCACAATGTTTGTGATTTGCAGAGTATGAATGTAGATGTAGATGAATATCGATATTCTCTTCAGCTTAGTTCGGCTTCCGGGAAAGGATAGTGGCAAGTGTGTACTTTTATATATTTATATATATATATATATTTTTTTAACTGATCAACATCTCTTAACAGCGAGGTCTTTAGAAACGGGGAAGGATGGAGGGGGCAAGGAATGGGAAGGAAATCGGCCATGGCCATTTTTGAAGGAAGCATCCCGGCATTCACCTGGAGTGATTTTGGGAAACCAGGGAAAACCCAAATCTGGATGCCCGGACGGGGATTCGATTCACCGTCCTCCCAAATGCGATGCCAGAACGCTAACCGTTACACCACCACCCTCGGTGTGTCTACGTCAAAGTATAGATCTGCAGCATAGGTGAAATTTAAAAGGTGCTGCTAAATCTTTCTTCTTTCAACCTGCTACAAACTAGGGATGTAACGGATATCCGCATTCGCAAGTGCGGAACTTTCGTTTGAAATCCTACCTCCGCATCCGCAATTTTTAATGCGGATGTTTTGTTTATATTGCAATATATAACATTCTTTTCTCTTTACACGCAAATTTGCCCATTATCGCTTAACTAACAACAACCTGTTTGTATTTTTTCCCATCTTGCAATAAAAATAACAATGAATTGATCGGTGGTATTACCTAAGCGACGAATTTAACCCTCTACTGCCCACCGTCACTCTGAAGTTACATCAAATTTTATCGTTACATTTCGCATTACAAGCGTTATTCCTTTCTTGACCAGTGTGACTTGAATGCTACAGTATGGCAGCTTTAAATTTAGGTTGTTCCCACTGACTCCAATATAATATTATCTTTGGTAGGTAGCATTGAATGTTGTACTGCTCTCATTTGTCGTCTTCCTGTGCTGGTGCGACTTTAGCTATTATTTACAGTGATACTATATTCATTTTTCAAGATACAAAAATACTTAATGATAAATTTAAATCTCATTCTTCATTATAAACAATGCATTTCATGCAACTATAAATATTGCATGTGTTATGAGTGAATTTAGGTCCGTTTCTCAGAAGTCACGTTGGGCAATAATGAAATCATACCTAACTTTGTTACAGAGTCAAGGGCCCCAAAAAGTTTTATGGGAAACGTAGAAAAGTTGAAGTATATGCATATTCCGGGGTATGAATCAGAAGAATCTGTCTTGGCTTCAGATAGTGAGGACGATATTGAGGTAGCAGAAAATCGTCAAGGTGACATAATTATAGCCGAGAGTGATAATGATAGTGCAGAGGACAGTGATAATGGTGTACTTGTGAATAATGATAGTGATAACTAGAATGTTAGTGATGAATCTCAAGCCAATCATGATTGGAGACGTTCTAACAATCGAGTTATTCTTCCTGTTCCACCATGGAAGAGTTGCAACAGGAAGAACCTCGTCTACCTTTGACCTACTTTAGACAGCTCACACAGGGGTATTTGACACAAAAAGCCGATCAAAAGTCAAAAAATTTTTTTTAACAAATTCAAAGAACCCGTACCTACCGGACTCGAGGCAAATGTCTATAGAATAACAATCAGCTTTGTTTTTTAGGTAAGCTCCATTCCCCACCCGGTGAACAGTCATCTTCTGAGCACATTGCAAGACCCACGTACTGATCCGAAGCAAATACCAGAAAATTATAAGTTGTACCAATTTAATTTGTGAGTGATGATAAGTGAGTAGTGGTGATTTTAATCATGGATATTGTTCAGCCAGGTGCCTAGAATTGAAATAATAGTAACATACATCCAAAGATATCGCACAACTTTATTTCTGTACAGTTTTGTAAGCTGACTCATTTTGTACGGATTTTTTTTATTACGAAAAGTATTAAAGAGTGATTTTGTTATATTTCCGGACCTTTCCCGAGTCTGATTTCTTATATGGTATTAGTTTAGTGTACTATCTTGGTGTTCCATTGAAAATTGGGTGCCAAAAAGTGCCAAACGTCTATTTATTCGAAAATATTCTAGATTATTTACAATGAATCAAACTTACTTTTTTCGGTCACATTTTTTTCATGTAAGATTTTCTTTGTTATGGGCTCTTCTGGTATCATGCTCATGACCCGAAAAGTTATTTATGATATGATTAAACACGAGAAAGGAAATTATTTCGGGCAAAAGTTGCAATTAGTCGAGGAAAATATTTTAAATCAACCGACATTCACGGTCGAACAAAGCCAACAGTTCGAACAAAGGTTTTCAAGGCTTAAATTGGAAATTAAAAGAAAATGGCAGGCTGCTAAGAGAATTGAGAGTGTATTTTTAAATAAATACCATGACTGGTTCAAAAGATCTATCAAAATTCCCATAAAATCCAATCCGACCAATGTGGAGTGGCCTACAAAATCTTTCGATGATTTGACCGATTTTAGCAAATGATGTCCGCAGATATAATAGGTATTAACAAAACATTGATTGACAGGTTTTATACTATTATCTGAATGATATATAGTGGGCACAAGATAGATATTAAAAAAAAATAATCCCCACTGCCAAGAAAAATTTAAAATGTACTGTACATTGAACTGTACTCGTGGCATCCAATGTCACCTATACAAGAAGTATTGATTGAGGGCCCACTTATAACAGAGTATGCACTTTTGCCTGTAGGCAATCTGTCAGAAGCAGCAGCAGAAGCTAGAAACAAATATTTTCGACGATTTAGGGAGAGACACTCCAGAAAACTTAGTTGGGTGTAGTGTAACACAGATGTCATTAATAGACTTTCATTAAGTTAGGATCCGTATTTGAGCTTCATCAGGCACAAAATCCAAAAACATCTAAATCATTCAATCCAGAAAATTCTAAAATATTACTTTAATGGGGCCCGAGTACTCAAGAAGAGAACGAGCCATAAGGTGAAGGTTCCGACGACGAAGGATGGGACGGTTCGTCAGAATGATATTTTAATGTACATATATGATTATTGCTTAGATATTTTGTAAATATTCCTTTAATATATTATAAAGTGTATGATCACAGTACGTGTACTTTATTATTACTCCTACTTCACAGTTATAAGTTCTAATACACAAAAGAAGCGAAACAAACATCCAAATTACGTAGAAATAATTTTGATCGACATTTTGTGTCAAATACCCCTGTGTGCAGCTGTTAGATGGTAAAATTGTGGGAAATGCTGCATATCAGACCAATTGTGAATATTATTTTCTCATTATTCTTTACTTACTTCCAATTTTATTGTAACATGCAGCAGCATTATTGCCTTGAAATAGAAAAACTAAATTATTTGTACAAGACTGAACAAAAAAATGTAACCACCCACTGTGACCTCAAAGTCACAGAACTATTTTGAAAAAATAAATAATTTCAAAAACAAAAATTCACCTTATATGTGTTAAATACATTATTCTTTAACGTTCTGTGCATATAAATATTTGTTTCTACATGAAATAATAATTTGGGCAATAGAGGGTTAAAAGTTTGAACTTGCATGAAAAAGTAAAGTATCATCAGTGTAGAACTACTGTAGGAGCGCTAACTCATCCACGCTACTAGAAGGGGTCCAACAAGATGTTCCAAGCAGTCCTTTCCACTTATGCTTTCTCGCCGCACACCAGTGTCCTTATCGCACACTCGCAGGATGTTTCCTCCAATCATGATCCAACGCAATAGTTTGTTGGATAGCAAGGACACCTGTTGGTTGTCTAGGAGTCAAACAACATGCGTCACGTCCTAGGTGTAGCCCTGTAACGCCTTTCATGGCCCATTAGGAGTTCCTTATCGGAAAATCGGATCACCGTAGGTCCTACAAGTTGTACTGTGAATGTGCCGCTAGAGCGGTGGAAAGGCGGGCGGCGGGCACGGAGATTTAATTTAATTTAATTGCAATGGAGCACAGGCTCCGGTGGCAATATCCCTACACACCCATATTCCCCCTATCCTGCACCCACCTACATTTGCCCTCTACAAATTTTATCTTTAAATTCTTTCAAAGTTTTCGGTAAATTATTCATCATTCCCCTTGGTAACTCATTCCAATCCCTGACACCCTTACCTAAAAAAGAGAATCTTCCCACACCCTTGTGCCTGAAATCGAGTACCAGCTTGTGGTCGTGGTCATCTTTTCCCTTCCATGCACTACTTTTCATACCTATTGCAATATCTTTCCATGCCTCATCACCAGTATGTGCGGTGGCGTGGCCTTGTGCTTGACGCTTTGATTAGTCGAGCTACGAATTGCGCAAAGTTCATACGACAAAAGATTGTTATTGACACGCGTGTGTAGTTATGTAAATAAGTTAATTCACTTGTGAAATCAACCCACGTTTTTTATTGTTGAAAGATGAGACAAAAAATAAATCAATAAGGCAGTATTATGTGGAAATTTAGGAAAAATATGGGATTTGGCATTAAAAATATACTTTTTGGAATTTAAATATATTTTGTTAAAATTGTATTGTGTTTTCTCCTTAGCATGAATAATCATTAAAAACTGCTATGCGTCCGATTTATTCTTAGTGGACACAAGCCTATTATCTCCACTACAACACTTGCCAGATTTTTCTTTCCACGTGACTACTGTGCATTCAGCGATGACGAATCGTCACCTACGGCTGTCTGTGGCTTCCGGAGTCGCTTGCAACCCAAAGGGCAAGAGGGTGCCTGTTATTAGTAGAAATTTTGACTAGCAGCGGGCGAATCACCCAGGAGTCTGATATTCCGCTGGATGAGGCCTGGTATAGTCTCGTTAGTGAGATCGCGAAGGTGGACCTCCCATCAGCCTAAATTGCAGGGGCCATCTCCCCGCAAACTAATTACGCAACAATCCCGCCAAAAGAACTGAGCCCGGGGATTAATTGCTTCCCTCCGCCACGTGCCGTGACGTCAACAGTACTCTCCCCAAATTCCGGCCTCTCCCCTCCCCGCTACTACCCTAGCCGAACACATTCGCTGCGGAGACTTTTAATTTTTAAAATCACGCCACAAGCGATGACTGCTAACACTGACCTCTAGCGGTGAGACTGCTGTACTACCTGCCGCAAACACTTGTTTTCTCGCTGTTTGCGAGACCATTGTTTGAAACCCTTTTTGTGAAGGTATCCCAAAATATGTATACTTGTAACAAACTTTCCTTCGTTCAAAACGCCATATTGGATGCCGCAATCATTAGCTTCTTAATTTTGGAAGATTTTTCTGTTACAGTCTTCCGTACATCTGTAACTGTTACGAATTTTTTCTCTCTGGCCTCGCATTCGTTAGGACACCGGTTCGAATCCCCGTACGGGCATCCAGATTTGGGTTTTCCATGGTTTCTCCAAATCACTCCAGGCAAATGCTGGGATGCTTCCTTCAAAAGGCCATGGTCGAATTCCTTACGGTTCCTTGTCCCCAGTCCCATCCCGACGAGGCGTAAAGCCACAATTTGAAAAAAAAATGAATTTTCTGATTTGCACAGCGTCATAACTAGTTAATCGTTTAACTTAGAATCTTTTAATTGCCAACTATTTTAGTTCTTACTGACCTCAACACGATTATCAAATGAAGTTTGGAATAATCAGGCGAACGTGATGCGAAGTTTAGTTGGACGTGTTTATTTTCCCACGATTTTGCAAGTTTTTTGTGAAAAATTATTTTTTTAATAAACCAATTTTCCCTTTTAATTCCAAAACTGTTAATACGAAAATTCTTTCATACTTTACAGTGGTAAGTATGGCGGTGTGTTTCGTTCCCTAGAGAACTTCTTGATTAGGATAATAAACGTGTCATTAAAATATTTTTAAAGTTTTATTTTTTTTAATAAAAATTAGGCCTGCTTTATTTCTTCCATCCGATTTTTTTAATTAATAAGACCTATGATCTATTTTAACTGAAATTCACCGAAGCGAATAAAGAACTAGATTTAAAAAGAAGTTTAAATAATTGTTTAGTTATTTTTTTAAATAAATTCGATTCGAAGGAGAGTTATTGAACGGAGTCATCAAAGTGTAAAAATTAGTGCCAGTTGACGCAATTATAAAATTTTATCATTACATCATCTTAGTCAAAAGAGACGGGAAACGAATTGTACTATGACATTTCTGATAAATCCTGCAGAGTTATCGAAAACTATGGATAACCAACGCAGGAATATGAAGATTATATACAAATAAATGGTTGGTCGAGATGGTCAACACACTTGTTTCAGCACGTGGTGCCATGCGGACAATAAGTGCTACCAACTGACTATCATAACTTATAGTAGTTTCATTGCTGTTTACTGCTGAAATTTCCCGTGATCGGTTATTAGTGTGATGTCTTCTTTATAGTTTTCATACTGTCTGTAGCATTTCCTCTCCATAAATGGCTCGGTTATTATATACGAACACGAAGATGCTGCTAGGCAAATCAGTGATTTCGTTCGTATTAGAAAAAAAAAAAAAAAAAATCAGTTTCGCTGTGAAACGACATCACGTCATCCCTGCTGCATTGACGCATTCACGGAAAAAACTCTACAGGGGAAAACTTAGAATTAAAAACAAACTATACAATGAGCCATTCAAATCAACAATCCATGAGAAACGGGGGACTCAATCTTTGAAATGCTTCTCATTTGTCGATTTTTGGTTATTTATGAAGGGAGAAAAATTTCCTTGTAGAAACAATGTATAACATGATGACTGCTCATATAATGTTGATCACATGTCATTCCTCTTACTGTAAACTGTCTTGTAACTTGATAATAATCGGAATGACACTATGCAACAAAAACTACTTGTCGCCTGATTCCACTGAATGAGACACTGCCCTTGGAAGAACATACTTGCACCAGCTGACTGCCTCGGTTCATTTACTCCAAAGGGAGCGTCCACAAGCTACGTGGCTCGGTCTAGGGGTGGGGGCGAGGGGTTGGCTATAAAGTTAGGGGGGGGGGGGTAGGTTCTGAGCCAGGCCACGTAGGTTTTCATTCATTTGTCACAGTTAAATGAGGTACAGAACACACAACAGCATGTGGATATTTATTTCCGTCATTTAATTATCTCTGTATATATTTTACGATAGTTTGACAATAGAAAGCAGTACAAAATGTCTTCTAGAGTCAATAGGGAAAAATGCTACGTTGCACACAGGGGTATTTGACACAAAAAGTCGATCAAAATCATTTCTACGTAATTTGGATTTGTGTTTCGCTTCTTTTGTGTTTTAGAACTTATAACTGTGAAGTAGGAGTAATAATAAATAACACGTACTGTGTTCATACACTTTATAACATACTGAGCGAATATTTACAAAATACCTAAACAATAATCATACATGTACACTACAATATCATTCTGACGAACCGTCCCATCCTTCGTCGTCGGAACCTTCACCTTATGGCTCGTTCTCTTCTTGAGTACTCGGGTCCCATTAAAGTAATATTTTAATAGTTCCTGGATTGAATGATTTAGATGTTTTGGGAGTTTTGGGCCTGATGAAGCTCAAATACGGATCCTAAGTTAATGAAAGCCTATTAATGACATCTGTGTTGCACTAAACCCAACTAAGTTTTCTGGAGTGTGTCTCCCTAAATCGTCGAAAATATTTGCTTCTAGCTTCTGCTGCTGCTTCTGACAGATTGCCTATAGGCAAAAGTGCATACTCTATTATAAGTGGGCACTCAATCAATACTTCTTGTATAGGTGACATTGGATGCCACGAGTACAGTTCAATGTACAGTACATCTTAAATTTTTCGTGGCAGTGGGAATAATTATATATATATATATATATATATATATATCTGTCTTGTGCCCATTATATATCATTCACATAATAGTATAAAACCTGTCAATCAATGTTTTGTTAATACCTATTATCTCTGTGGACATCATTTGCTAAAATCGGTCAATTCATCGAAAGATTTTCTAGACCGACCCTCATTGGTCGGATTGGATTTTATGGGGATTTCGATACATCTTTTGAACCAATCATGGTATTTCTTTAAAAATACACTCTCAGTTCTCTTAGCAGCCTGCCATTTTCTTTTCATTTCTAATTTAAGCCTCGAAAACTTTTGTTCGAACTGTTGCGTTTGTTCGACCGCGAATGTCGGTTGATTTAAAATATTTTCCTCGACTAATTCCAACTTTTGCACGAAATCATTTCCTTCCTCGTGTTTATTCATATCATAAATAACTTTTCGGGTCATGAGCATGATACCAGAAGAGCCCATAACAAAGAAAATGTTAGATGAAGTAATGTGACGGAAAAAAGTAAGTTTGTTTCATTGTAAATAATCTAGAATTTTTTCGAATAAATAGACGATTGGCACTTTTTGGCACCTAATTTTCAATGAAACACCAAGATTGTACACTAAACTAATACCATACAAGAAATCAGACTCGGGAAAGGTCCGGAAACATAACAAAATCACTCTTTAATACTTTTCGTAATAAAAAAATCAGTACAAATTGAGACAGTTTACAAAAATGTTCAGAAATAAAATTGTACGACACCTTTGGATGTATGTTACTATTATTTCAATTATAGGTACCTGGCTGAACAATAACCATGATTAAAATCACCACTACTCACTTAACATAACTCAGCAATTAAATTGGTACAACTTATAATTTTCTTGTATTTGCTTGGTAACAGTACGGGGGTCTTGCAATGTGCTCAGAAGATGACTGTTCACAGGGTGGGGGATGAAGCTTATCTAAAAAAACATAGCTGATAGTTATGCTATAGACATTTGCCTCGAGTTAAGTAGATATGGGTTCTTGGAATTTACATAATTTTTTTTTTACTTTTTACGGCTTTTTGTGTCAAATACCACTCTGTGCGCGAGGGGGGGGGGAGGGGGGAGGGAGGGTAGCGAAAAAAAGCCACGTCAGTCTACGGGGACGGAGGGGGGTTGACAGGAGGTCAAAATGGAGCTACGCGACCGAGCGAGGTGGGTGAACGGTTAACGTTCTGGCCTCGCATTCGGGAGGACGCGGGTTCGAATCCCCGTCCGGGCATTCAAATTTGGGTTTTCCATGGTTTCCCCAAATCACTCCAGGCGAATGCCGGGATGCTTCCTTCAAAAAGGCCATGGCCGAATTCCTTCCCGTTCCTTGCCCCCAGTCCCATGACCTTAGCCGCCGACGAGGCGTAAAAAAAATAAAAAAAATGGAGCTACGTGGTCTATGGACGCTCCCAATGTTCTGATTCTCGCATCGCATGTCTGATGTATATAAAACGTCTGCGATGTTACGGTCAGTTTGGCTAACACGTCCCTCAGCTGTACTCAGATGCAGTTTGTCGGGACCGCTCCCTTCTATTCAGTCTCCATTGCCTCAGCTTTTTTTCGATGGTTACAAGTACTTGACCACCTTAAAGACTACCCTGTGCGTAACTCAGATTTAAACAGTGCGTTTACTAGTAAGTCGTGTACCTCTGACATGGAACGCATCCAAACTGATAAGTACATATGCTGCAGTTCATCCCACCAGCACACACTCTGGACAGCGGATATTCTTCCGCTAGAAACGCTGCGATATTTCAGGCTGTGTTTGTGCTGGCGGAACCACTCTGTGGGATTGCCTCGACAACGTAAACAGCGCCGTGATCCAATCAATATTTGTGATTGCGCGAAATAGATTAGGCCCTCTCTGTGGCGGCCGTACCGCCCGCTGACAGCGCTATCACTGTCAGACTACTGTGTGCCCTTAACCAGCGCCAGTGCTGCCTAAAGGGCAGACCGTTCCCTTTTCTCGCTTTACGCCACATGACATCTCACGCCGCGTGGAGAAGTCAGCGCCGGGATCCGTAAAGCTGCCTTCCCACGACGTATTGTAACGGAGGCGGGACGGGACGGGACCTCATTAGCCGTAGTGTAGAGATGAGCGCGCGCCGCAGGATAGGCCTAGCTTACCTCGCCGCCACCTCCCCACCACGTTGCCTAGTGTCGTTTGGCACAGAGCACTTTACAGCAACAGAAGGGGTGCGCACCGCTGCTGCAAACCGATGATAACAGCGCTACAGTACGCTCGCCTGTGATGTTCACCGACACAGAGTGGGTAGCTGCGTCTCATCTCCGTTAGCAGAGGCGGCCCTGTTCCCATGGCGTGTTGTTGAGTATCCGTCCCTTCCAGTCCCTCCTCCGTTTCACGACGTCGTGGGGACGCGGCTTAGCTGGGACTTACTTAACGGAGGTTCGGCGATAATACGGGGAAAGTTGTTTAATCTTATTCTCGCAACCCGTAGACCTGGAAGCGGAACAGATCAACTTTTATACCCAAGAATGGTAACGACAGTAGTGTTGCCAGCAATTGGCGCCCCATCACCACAACCAATCTCCACAGCACGTTATTTCCTCGTCTGGTATGTCGGGAAAGGTCTTTGTGCCAGAGGGTGTCATGCAGTGGGCGCGGTGTTGGGCGGCACTGACAAGGCAGTTAATATGACGAGGGGTTAAACAGCGACACTCCCTGTCCCCGTTGATATTAAACATTGTCTTCGGTCCCTTGATGCGGTCACTGGCTCGAGGGCAAGGTGTTGTGGTCGGAGATACCAAAATTTCGGTTTAGGTTCTCGCCGATGATATACACCTGCTCACCGAAACAGCTGCTGGGTTGCGGTTGCTCGTGAGCAAAGTGAATAAGAACCTACAACATCTATTTACGAAAATAGATAAACCTCTGACTTCCAGCCGCGTAAAAATGTCACACTTGTGGGACGTTTCGAAGGCGTCTATCTTCAGCCCTCATTTTCAACTAAATGTCACTGAATGACTGTTTGTTTACCCACTGCCGCGGAAACGGTGGAAGACAAACGCCAACACAGCGCGATGACGTCATCCACTCTACTGCTCGTTACCGAGGCGAAGTTGTTTCAGCGTTTTGATAGCCGGTGTCCCTGTTGACTAATAAATCAGTTGATCTTATTTCTGCAGCTCCTGTTAAAACACTGGCCCAAAATTCTTTGGCCTGGGCTGAAATTGTAGTTTCTTTTTCAGAATCAAATGTATGACCTTCTTGCACACTGTGTTCGGTCACCGCAGATTTCTCTTCCTACCCAAGATTTTTTTTTTTTTTTAACTGCTTTACGTCTCTTAACAGCGAGGTCTTTAGAGAAGGGGAAAGGATGGGGGGCAAGGAATGGGAAGGAATTCGGCCATGGCCTTTTGAAGGAAACATCCCGGCATTTGCCTGGAGTGATTTGGGAAACCATTGAAAACCCAAATCTGGATGCCCGGACGGGGATTCGAACCGCCGTCCTCCCAAATGCGAGGCCTACCCAAGACGAACATTTCTTGCGTGCTCAACACATCGCTTCACAATACACCGCTTCGTTTATCCGATATAACCATAACCACATTCACGTGGTATATATTATACACCAGGGGCTCGTAAACCTAGGTCATCTTTAATGCTTCCTACGCAATTTTTATTTTTAGTGGGTGGTCTGAAAATTGTTCTGACTGCGTCTTGTACCAACAGTCTACCTACTTTGTAACAAACGCTGCGGTGTATTGCGTTGAGCATGCAAGAAATGTTGGCCAAGAGAAATCTGCCGTGCCAAACACAGTATGCAAGATGGTCATACACTTAATTTTTTTTTTTTTTTTAAGACTACAATTTTAGTCCGGGTCAAAGAATTTTGGGCCAGCGTTATGACAGAAGCTGTAGAAATCAGATCAACTGATTCATTAGTTAACAGGGACACTGGTTAACAACTCAGTGAGGCATGGAACCCGGCTATCAAAATGATGCAACAGTTGAGCAGTAGAGTGGATGACGTCATCGCGCTGTGTTGGCGTTTGTCTTCTCCCGTTTCCGCGGCAGCGTGTAAACAGACAGTTAATCACGGACATTTGATTTAAAATGAGGACTGAGGATAGACACCTTCGAAACGCCCCACATGTGTGACATTTTTACCGGCAGGAATCCCGAGAAGAGTTTATTTATGTACAACGCTGTGAAAAACTTTGATATTACATCTAGGTATGAGGTTGAGCCCAGGTAAAAGTCTGGCTATCCAACTGGTGAAGCTCGGGAAGGGGTGCGTTAGCCAAAGATTAGTGGCAATCCCACAGGAGGAACACAAAGACCCTCGGGATCGACTTCACCCTCCAGAACGCCCTGTTGAAGCTGCCGCTTAAGTTGCACAACTGGCTCTCAAGCCACACACAAGGTGTCACTATTCACTGAGTGCGTGATGTGTAAATTCACTCACCAGTGAGCCTTGGACTGTGCTGGAGAAAATGGACCTTGCTGCATCTCCATCACACGTCTAGGGCCGGTGTATATTCTTGTAACGCCTCGCAAAACATACCGGCGTCAAGAAATTTTCGAAGCATCTAAGAAGTTGGCTCAAGTGAGGGCTTGTCTGGTTACCACAGACAGTGGTTCACCGTGTCAGAAGTGCGGTTTATGCCGGACCTCGTCATAAAATCAACAAATCAACACGGATTTCGGAAGAAAAGATCATGTGAAACACAGCTGGCCCTATTTAGACACGACGTAATGAAAGTTATCGATGCAGGTTCACAAGTAGATGCAATTTTTATAGATTTCCAGAAAGCCTTTGACTCTGTGCCACACAACCGCCTTTTAGCGAAGCTTCGAGCGTACGGTATATCGGATCAGCTTGGTGAATGGATAAAGGATTTTCTAACTGGTCGGTCGCAGTATATCGTCGTTGAAGGAGAAAGTTCTTCTAATCTAGATGTTACATCGGGGGTACCTCAAGGAAGTGTAATAGGACCACTTCTTTTCTTAATTTTTAAAAACGATCTCGGAGACAAAGTGAAAAGCCTTTTTAGATTGTTTGCTGATGATGCGGTTATTTATAGGGAAGTAAGAAATTTGGCCGATTGCTTAGAAATTCAGCGCGATCTGGATGTTATTTTGGTTTGGTGTGCTGAGTGGCAACTTACTCTAAATTGTAAAAAGTGCAAGACAATGAGCATAACTAACAAAAAGAATCCGATTGTTCAGAAATACGAGTTAAACAGTTCAGTTATTGATATGGTCGATTCTATGAAATATTTGGGAGTAACAGTACAAAGGAACATGAAATGGGACTTACACATTAATTCGTTAGTAGGTAGAGCAAATTCTAGGCTGCGATTCATAGGTCGAATCTTGAAAAATTGTAATGAACAAAGAAAGGAGATAGCGTACAAATCTCTTGTGCGTCCACATTTGGATTATTGTTGTGCCATTTGGGACCCGTTTCGTAAGGGATTGATCGAAAGTATAGAGAAAGTACAGAGAAGAGCCGCTCGATTCGTGACCGCTTGCTATAGTCCTTATGAAAGCGTCACAGAACTGATTAGTAGACTAGGTTGGGAGTCTCTGGTAGATAGACGACACACGTTTCGTTTAAACTTATTGGAAAACATGCGTACTCCCACTTTCACTTTTGAGTATAGTGAAATACTTCTTCCACCAACCTACTTGCGTCGGAAGGACAGGAAAGATAAAATTAGAGAAATAAGATGCCGGACTGATTCTTATATTTATTCTTTTTTCCCTCGTACCATTAGGGATTGGAATGCACAGCAAGGAGATTAGCTTTGGTGCTGAGCACCCTCTGCCACCCACAATTTTGTGAATTGCAGAGTATATATGTAGATGTAGATGTAGAAAGGACGGGGAAGGGGCTCTCGTTTCGACGTGACTGTCCACTACGAGATTGGAACGAGTCTGGAAGATGCGGCAAATGAGAGACAGGACAAATTCGCCGTTCTGTAAACTACAATTCGGGGTCGAAGACGTGAAGCACACCGCAGTGGTGGTAGAATTGAGAGGTGCCGTGCCGAGGTTTACCGTGTAGGCGAAGACATCCTTGCCAGCACATAGAGTACGGGGGGAAAATACGGTACCTTAGACAAGTGGCTGGCCTGGCTGCGATACGGAGCACCCCCCAGTGGCGCACTGGTGGAGCAGGGCCAGGCCAGCACAGGAGACAGTGTCTCCCGCGGGGGCCGAGGTAGTGCCGCATCCGCGCTGCTCCCCGTGCACCCGAATGCGGCCAAGCGCGCTCCTCAATTCTATCAGGGAAGTGGGTAATTCTTGCAAACCTCGCTCCCTTGTCAGGTTTTTCTGACGATGTACTGAGGGCTGTCTCCTCCAGGGCACAGTAACACCAGAGGTTCTTGTAACAAACCTCCGACACTCACCATCCAGTGCCGAGGCAGCTCCGCAGGGTTCGCGGACGGGTCCCTCCTATCGCATTTGAAAGGCGACCAGAATACTTAGCAAATTGAAGCGAAGTTGAGCGATCATTTTCTGATCAGTTCAAAGACAGAATCTGTCGTTAATCATATTGAAATGAAGAATATGACCGAGTAGTTCTTTCAGTATGAAGGCAACCGAAGAAGGAAAGGTTTAGCTTTTCTATTGTGACTATTTTTATCTTTTTTGTTATACCAGGAAATCTAAGCATGATACTCCTTGCTAATCAAATTTTGGCCAACAAAATATATTGAAGTGCATTTTTCATATTACATACTACTTGAATTCAAGTGCATCCCCGTGTTTTAAATTATAACCTTGTATATCAAAGTCACTTTCCATTCTATTTTTTCCGCTATTTTTGTAGAGCTGTTTAGGTGCCAATGTCTACGTTAATTTTATACCACCTTTAATGCAATATCTGGAGAATAAAATTACGAAATTAATAACAATAATATCATTCATATGAGAATATTAGGGAAGTAAATACAAGAAATTAACTTGTCTACTTCTTTTATTCATTATACAACAACACAGTTTTGTCTAATTTCTGTATGATAGACACTTTCTACTTTTTATTGTGCATTTTTGCAGCATGATAAATCTCAGCCTGACAAACAAATAAATCATTTTCTTCGAATGCAGGATAACATGATTTTCAGGATCCGGCGTGTGTTAGCTAACCTCTCCCTCAATTTATTCAAATATCGGAGCGGAAATCTGTATCGAAAGAAAGTATTAAGCATGTGATCAGCAGGTTAGATCACATCCAGGCGTTAAGGTAGTAGAAGATTCTGAACTTATTTAAATGCTTACTTACTTGTGAAACGACAAATTTGTGCCTCTTGTAGCACAGTTGGTGTAGTTAGATGCAGCGCAAGACTAAACCATTGTAGAAAACTCTTGTAAACCAAAAATGTACGAGCACGCGATCATGTCGATACGTCTCAACTGTACAAAAGTAAACACTGAAGCTACCGGTTGCCCTCAATATGGCGGCGAGCGCATCGTTCAATTTGCGAAGGAACACTAGCGCCGTTGCTGCTTCTAGTGTGTAATATTCAAACTTCTTTGTTCGCTCAGGGAGCTGATCCCAACCTAACAGATGACGGCACAGTAAAAATCCACTGGAAGTTATAAAACCAACGCGGCTTGTGGCTGACTGATTCCACCCGGGGGCCTTAGGTGACGACAGTCTTTGGCAAGTGGTGTAAATGTTATGGTGGCTTCCCTAGGCACGTAGTTTTGTAGGCCGCGACACGCAGCCGAATTGTACGGATCAGCACGCGCTACAGGCTAGGTTGCGTCACCTCCCCACCGCATCGCCTTGCGTTGTTTCAGCCATCCGGGCGTTCGATGTTTACCGACTGGGCGACGGAGAGAGTCGCGCCATCCCTGTTCATAGCTGGACCGCCGTGACGGGCAAATGCGCGTACCGTGGGACGGCTTTCCCGGAATGAAGGTCACCCGGCCTCAGGTAGCCAAACGTCTCGTCACTTAAGAGTCGTGTTTTACAGTAAGGGGATAATTTCCGTGTGGAAGAAAAATCTTTTAAGTAACTCTAAAAATATGTGCGCCTGTCGGCAGATACATAAAAGAACGTCCGCATTAATACAGAAGCTTATCTATAAATATTGTATGGTGACGTCCGCTTGACTGGGCACTGAATTGGTTGTGGCGACATATCGACACGTTCAGTATCGATATATCGAGAACCATTCGTCGAATTTTGATACGATGTTTTGCTGTTATTTAGTGGCGTTCTCTTTGAAGGGTTATGTATATTGAACATTAACCTATTAGCTTCGAGCCCGTGAAAAATGACGGTTTGAATGCAATATCCTGTCAGTTCATTTTTTTTTTTTTCAATTGGTTAATTATATGGAATTGTTATTACATAATGCTAATGGTTTTGATTTTGTAATGTTCTATATATTTCATTTGCAGTTCACATAGCAATACAGTAGTAACTTCTACTGAATTAATGACGATGGAAGTATAGAACCAATAAAATTAAAAACAAATTAGGAATCCCACAAAAACTTTTGCTGTCAGTGTAATATCACAATTCAGCACGATAAATATCAAACTTCTTTCCCCCCCCCCCCCCCAGTAAATAATACTTCCAGTAACATGACGCTTATGAAAGCAGTTTAAATGGTTTGTAAAACTCATTTCAGAGCGAATTATGCTGTAACAAAATGTGTCAGTTGTGATTCTGGTCAACTTAGCCCCAACCTCCATTAACATTGCATTCTAAAATTATAGCTTTTATTACTCTCATATGAATAACGACAGGCAACACCTATGGTGGTAGTCTGAATTTATTCTGGGTAAGATTGCATGGAAAAGCGAATATCGACCATTTTTAATGAAATCTTCGTGATATGAGCACTATACTGTGGTTAGATTATAGGAGTATTTGACTATGATTTATTTAAATAAATACATTTTACTTTAATGACTGAAAATATAATATTCAAAAACGGATAACGGTCATTTACTCGGTGATACATTTCGCGATTCGTAAATTTGGTGTAAACTTTCTTCGAGGTTTTAATTAACTTCATTGTTTCTTATCACCTGTCAAAAACATTCTTAGGTTATGTTTTAACCTCGTTCTTATAACTGGTACAGATAAAATAACGCAAACATGGATACTCTTCTCCTTGCATTAATTTTTGTATCTAGTTGTCATAAATAAACAAAAAGCAACGTGTAAATTTAAACGAACGTACCAATTGTAACGTATGATTGCCTCGCATTAATTTTCTATCTCCGCTCGCCGCTACTTGACTGCAAGAATATCGTTGTCGAATTGCGAATTATAAATTGCAATCATTTTTAATTATATCTTTCGTGATATGAGTTCCTTATTCTGGTTAGATTATCAGAATATTTGGTTAGATTTTATTTAAATAAATGCATTTTTATAATTTCGAAAACGGATAACTGTTATTTATTTGACTGATACATTGCGCGATTACGTACGTTTCTCTGAGTTTTTAATAAACTTCATTGTTTCTTATCGTCTGCCAAAAAATTCTTAGTTTATGGTTTAACCTAGTTTTGATAACTGATACAGATAAAATAGCGTAAATATTGAATCTCCTTCTCCTTACATGAATTTCTGCGTCTAACTGATACAGATAAAATAGCGTAAATATTGAATCTCCTTATATGAATTTCTGCGTCTAGCTGTAAATGTAATATGGTGGTTGATGATTGGGCGTTCTCTAGCCAATAGCAGTAGCAGCTGTAGACGACGCATCCCGACTCCAGCTTAGCGTTTTATATAATAGGATTATTTGCAGAAACTGACCTGTAACAAATTCAGCGTATTAAGTCGGCTGAAAATTGGGCATCGTTCCATTTTTTGATATAGCAATACAATTTGTGGAAGAATTGTAGAGCACAATAAGTAATTCTCTGTTATGGCACAAACTGCCGATAAGCATTGTACACATAGACTGGTATACACTATATGCACCAAACACATTAAAGACCTTACAGTACTCACTTATGTACCACGTCACAGAGTCTTTGTTTAATTTATTCATTTCTTGTCTGGTCAGGTCATATCTAGTGTCTTATTATGCTAATATAATTACGGATATAGTAGTGTCGATTTTAGTGAAGTAAGTGGATAAAAACCATCAAAATAATGGCTTTCTTCGCACAGTCTTCGCATGCTATTCCAGTTATATCAGTGTAATGTAGAGAATTATTGAATTGCCCACCAAATTGCTTGAATAAATCCCCCCCCCCTTTCCCACTACAGATAGTGAGAATGATTTTCTTGCTTATTTCTCGTTATTCCATTTTTTTTATTAGAATCACGTAATTTCATGTAAGTTATAGAACATTAGAGAAGCCCCGCTGGATTGAATAGCACGTCAGTTTAGTACAGGGCGTTCGCCAGGAAACGCTACCCACTGTTAGCGCTACAAGGAAGAAACTGCTCCCGGCGAGCGAGCGGTCAGCTTCCGGCATTGTTCGACCGTCGGCCGCGGACTATTTCATAAGAATTACGCTTCATAAACTTCATAAACTTGTATGTGCTAAGCATTTAAATGTGACGTCAGTTGCGGATCAACAGTGCCATCGTGGACACCCTGCAGGTACCAGTTGCAAAATCTAATCCTAGGCCCCTGGTCTATTTCTGTAATTTTATGCACCACAATTGTTTTGTACGGCTTTAAGTGAACTAGCTTTGTTACTTTCCAAGCTGACGTCTTAGATACGCCTGCCTGCTGCCCTAACTGACTTAATGATTTTTTGGGTGACTGTTCTAGTCGAAAAGCGATATCGTCAATTTTCTCCTCTGTGACAATACGGTTGACCGACAGTCTCTTTTAGTTAAAAAATGAACCCGTTTCTCTTACTTTTTTAACCAGACGCAGAATTGTTGATTTAGCTGGCAGTAAAGCGCCAGGATATTCGCGACAAAATTTACTGCGACACTTTTTAAACGACTTGTTCTTCACATATGTATCGTAGAGAAATATTCTTTGTTGCAAACTGTAACGTACCATAATTTTACTCACACTCAAACACGTTACAGATTAGTAAGAGTATGAAGCCCCAAACCAGCCAAACCGCAAAGAAACGTTTATTCACAACACTGTTGGGGGCAGCGGAGGTGTTAAACAGTGCGGTGATTCACGGCGCCGTGTGGCGGGAGTTGCTGGCCCCACTGTCCCAGCAAGTTGCCGACGGCAACAGACTGGGAGGGTAGCGTTTCCCGGCGAACGCCCTGTATTAGGCTGTTGTCGTGTGCTGTAGCTAGAAATACAGTCGCGAAGATAGAGCCACAGGCATAGAAACTAAACTGCTGCCGCCTATGGGAGCTCCTCTCAACTAACGACAGCCATATAGCAAACTGGGCGCAAATGTCGAAATATAAGCAAACACACAATGCGCAATTCCAAATGAACAATTCATAAGAAGGAGAGAACTAATTCTATAAAATGGTACCTCGTTTATAGATTTTTGTTACATTTGAAGGACGGAAAGGATTTGACACGAAAAATCACCTCCTAGAAATAATATCTGGGATTCTTCTGCGTCAGAATTCAGGTCTGATCGATTTAACATTTGGTAAATCTCGTATTTTGGGGTTTTTTTTCGATATTAATCCTAAAGACCTGATTGCTTCTCGCGAACCCCATATTTTCCGTACGTTCACATTAATCTTACCTAGTTCCTCTTACAGATTGATTTCTGTTTTTAAATATACTACAGTAATTTTTAATTTAATTTTTTAATTGCGATGTACCCACCTTTGCAACCTGTACCCCTTTGCAACTTTCAACTTAAAATTCTTCCAGCGTTTTTGGTCTTCTATATTTTTTATTTGCATTTTTTATTTCGTGTTTTCTTCCGAAATCTGATGTTGCTTGTTTCATGCTAATATGCTTTGTGTGTGTTTCTGGTAACTGTGTCAATTCTCATTTATTTTTCATCCTTCTTCCACAGAACCTTAAGAGTTCTGGAGGAACCTGAGTTCAAATCGCACAAAGCTCTTTAAAATTCTGTCCTTCATTAAAATAGGGTGTCATGTGTCTTCAATATCAACATCTTCCTCTTTTTCCAACACACTCACTCTATCTTACAGTTCCTGTGTGTACTTATTCTACCGGTTAGCCTTAATAATAGACTTGCGGTTAGAACCTTTAAGGCCAATTTAACTTCCTTTTCCATTTCTTCAAATTTCAGATCTATTTTAGTACATATGAACTTTGAGTTTTTGGCAGAATTTTGCTTATGTATTTCCCAGAATTTTCTCCTTGGTTATTTCTTCCATTTCTGTGTCGACACAGTTTTTTAATCGTACATTTTATCGCCCATCCTAAATTTAATCTGTGCGTCCCAAGACTTCATTAAACTGCACGACACAATTCGCTGCTTTTTGTTGTAACATTTTAATGCGCGCGCCAGTTAAGACAGCGGAATGATAACAGAAAGTATACGGCGGCGGAGGTAATGTCTCCTGAAAACGCCAGCGTTTTAATCTCTCATCGCACATTCTTTTATCTCTCCTTAGAAAGAAATTCATTTAATTAAGCCTTTGGAGAGCCTCTCCCTTCCACTTTGGCCGAGTAATGAGTTTTTCCTCGGCCCTTCAAGGGCTCAGCAGTACATTACACCCTCCATAAACCAGAACCAATCTGCGCCGCGCAAAAAACTCAGCGAAAATTAATTTCAGCCAAAATCTGCAACACGGGGACTCTTGACCAGGCAATGTGAAGTGGTACCGGAAATAAAGCCGTCGGTCCTCTCGTTGATACTGTCAGCATGAACTACGCTCCTGGAAATTGAAATAAGAACGTGAATTCATTGTCCCAGGAATGGGAAACTTTATATACACATTCCTGGGGTCAGATACAACACATGATCACACAGACAGAACCATAGGCACATAGACACAGGCAACAGAGCATGCACAATGTCGGCACTAGTACCGTGTATATCCTCCTTTCGCAGCAATGCAGGCTGCAATTCTCCCATGGAGACGATCGTAGAGGTGCTGAATGTAGTCCTGTGGAACGGCATGCCAAGCCATTTCCACCTGGCGCCTCAGCTGGACCAGCGTTCGTGCTGGACGTGCAGACCGCGTGAGACGACGTTTCATCCAGTCCCAAACATGCTCAATGGGGGACAGATCCGGAGATCTCACTGGCCAGGGTAGTTGACTTACACCTTCTAGAGCACGTTGGGTGGCACGGGATACATGTGGACGTGCATTGTCCTGTTGGAACAGCATGTTCCCTTGCCGGTCTAGGAATGGTAGAACGATGGATTCGATGACGGTTTGAATGTACCGTGCACTGTTCAGTGTCCCCTCGACGATCGCCATAGGTGTACGGCCAGTGTAGGAGATCGCTCCCCACACCATGATGCCGGATGTTGGCCCTGTGTGCCTCGGTCGTATGCAGTCCTGATTGTGGCGCTCACCTGCACGGCGCCAAACACGCATACGACCATCATTGGCACCAAGGCAGAAGCGACTCTCATCACTGAAGACGACACGTCTCCATTCGTCCCTCCAAACACGCCTGTCGCGACACCACTGGAGGCGGGCTGCACGATGTTGGGGCGTGAGCGGAAGACGACCTAACGGTGCGCGAGACCGTAGCCCAGCTTCATGGAGACGGTTGCGAATGGTCCTCTCTGATACCCCAGGAGCAACAGTGTCCCTAATTTGCCGGGAAGTGGCGGTGCGGTCCCCTACGGGACTGCGTAGGATGCGACGGTCTTGGCGTGCGGTCGTGCGTCGCTGCTGTCCGGACCCAGGTCGATGGGCACGTGCACCTTCCGCCGACCACTGGCGACAACATCGACGTACTGTGGAGACCTCGCGCCCCACATGTTGAGCAATTCGGCGGTACGTCCACCTGGCCTCCCGCATGCCCACTATACGCCCTCGCTCAAAGTCCGTCAACTGCACATACGGTTCACGTACACGCTGTCGCGGCATGCTACCAGTGTTAAAGACTGAGATGGAGCTCCGTATGCCACGGCAAACTGGCTGCCACTGACTGCGGCGGTGCCAAACCGCTGCGCAGCTAGCACCCTTCGACGGCCAACACTGCTGTACCTGGTGTGTCCGCTGTGCCGTGCGTTTGATAATTGCTTGTACAGCATTCTAGTAGTGTCCGGAGCAAGTATGGTGGGTCTTACACACCGGCGTCAATGTGTTCTTATTTCAATTTCCAGGAGTGTAGGATCAGAGCCTAACACCGGTCTATAGCTCGATTTTTACAAAAATAGCGACACGGCATAGCCTAATTATTGTTACAGTGTTAGAGAATAGGGCTGTGATCGACTGGCAGGCAGAAAACGTAATTTTCGCATGGGTTTAACGCAAAACACGAGGTCAATAAATCATATTTACGTCTGCAATTAAACACAATATTACGTTCTTCGGATGATTTAATGACTTCTCATCCTGTAGACGTTCGCCATATTACGGTCTTCGGTGGTTTAATTTCTATATTGATTAATTAAAAAGTCCACCAAAAAGGTTATGTTGAAGAGTTGTTTATTGTTTTCAAAACAATGTCAGCGATATTCACATGCATAGATACAATACAGAGATGCACTTCTGAACAGTCGCAAAGATAATCTCTGTGAACTAACTAACATGATTGAATGAAACTCTCTGTAACACTGAATGATGTCAACTAACTAACTAACTGCTCTGTCCAGCCGATCTGTTTATATAGTCTCTATCGAAATTACGAGAATTCTTCAAAGGCATCCGCCCGATATTTCTCGATCATTAACAATCACTCAAACAATCAAACATATTAAAAACAATCGGAATTGGTACAAAATTACTTAACAACATTACAAAATGATCAGAAATGGTAATTAGATATACTTAAATACAAAATTATTTACAGAAATCATCTCAAACTGTAGAAAATTGTCCTGTAGACATCGTAACTTACATTAATACATGGAATTACAAACATTTAAGAAATTCTCTTGTACTATTCGGTTCTTAAACATATTAAATGGAATTTAAATAATTTTCTTATATAAAACAAAGTCTATATACACTGATTTACAAGAAATTACAAAACAAACATACCAGATCATATTCAAGCAAACTTTAGCTCACTGCAAATACTTCATACAGTACAATACTATTCAAAATTCAGGTATGAGGGATGTTACAACACTGCCTGACAAAAAAATTGAAACAAGCAGAAGGGGAGCAGAAAACGAAATCAGACTTAAAGGGGTTGAGAGAATATGTTGTGTTATTTCAGTGATTACAAAACAGAGACAAATTTACGAAGAACTTGGTGGTATGAGCCTTCTTATCAGTAGCCTACGACGTGGCACCCCCTCTGGATGTATGCACTGGTTCGGTTGATAAGGCTGTCAGGAAGCCATTGTATCTTCTCCTGACGCAAGCTGCACCACAACTGTTGTAACCGGTCCTAGATACTCTGGATACTGGCACTGGGACGGAGTTGACTTTAGAATTGGTCCCACACATCAATCGGGAACTGATCCGGGGATCTTGCTGGCCACGGGAGTACCTCAACATCACGGAGGCAGTTCATAGAGACACGTGCCGTGTGTGCACGAGCGTTCTCGTGCTGAAAAATGGCACCGCGGTATTGTTGAATAAGAGATAGGGGATCTTGCTGGTCACGGGAGTACCTCAACATCACGGAGGCAGTTCATAGAGACACGTGCCGTGTGTGCACGAGCGTTGTCGTGCTGGAAAATGGCACCACAGTATTGTTGAATAAGAGATAATAGGTAAGGGCTTGGGATGTCCGTGACGTACGCTTGAGTTCCCTCAATCACTACCAGCCGTGACCTAACGTCATACCCGATGGTTCCCCCCACCATGACACCGCTGTGCCTCTCCAAAACATGGGAAGACTTGGCCCTCTCTCCAGGTCACCACCATACTCGCCGACGATGGTCATCCAAGGTTTTGGAGGACCACGATTGGTCGATGAACACGGTGCGTCGGCATTCTTAGCGATTGCCACTTCAGCCGTCAATATCGTGGTGTCAGTGTTGCCAACCGAATCAGTGCTTGCATACAGGCCAAAAGTGGCGCAACGTCTGTTGAGCTCCTACTGCCAAGTGATTCGTAAATTTGACTGGATTTTGTAATCACTGAAATAACGTCAAATACCCTCTCAACCCATCAATATTTATTTCTTTTCCTTCTCCCATTCTGAGTACATCACTTTTTATGTCAGTTGGTGTATTTCTGTAGCGTATGACAGTTGAGAGTTAAGATGAGGGGAAACATTTGCCGTACTTCATTTTTTTTTTTTATTTTTTTTTTATTTTTCTTTTAGACACGGGAAAGGATGGTGGGGGGCAAGGAATGGGAAGGAATTCGGCCATGGCCTTTTGAAGGAAGCATCCCGGCATTTGCCTGGAGTGATTTGGGAAACCATGGAAAACCCAAATCTGGATGCCCGGACGGGGATTCGAACCGCCGTCCTCCCGAATACGAGGCGAGAACGCTAACCGTTACACCACCACGATTGGTGAAGGTTAAGATGAGGGGAAACAATTGCCGTACTTCATGGCAAAGTAGAAGGAATGTCAGAAAGATGCCGACTGAATTAAGAAAAAAATTTTTTTTTTTAATTCGCTGTCATATGGATCACGGAAATGAACAATCTAAAACAAGAAAGAAAAGTATTTTACAATTTTCACAAAAATTTGGTGGGGAAAAAAGTAAAAAAAACTGCGTGTCTGACATTCCTAACAAGTTGCTCCATAGCTTTCAGTGTAAAACTTACGTAGATTCCAAGCTTCCCCACCCCGTAAAAATAATAAATCATCAAATGCTTTGTTGTATTGACAAAATTAAACACACAGCGCAAGTCATACGGAAAGCAGTAAATGCGAACGTAGGCCTATATTCAATATTTGATTTCAGAACACAATCATTTTGAATTTTATGTTTATCATTTTCGTAAATTAATACAAAAATGTTGTTTATTCAATAATGTCGTGTACTGGTAACCACTGAATCCGCCACTACCCAAGCGCCTTAGGTGCGCGGCGGGTTGCGTCTCGCCCTCGCAGGCGCTGTGGCGAGGTAAGCTGTGTCCCTGCCGCCGCGGACCCACTTCCAACGTAATTTCTAAACAAACAATGTGATTTAACGTAAACCCAGTATTCTATGCTAGAGGCGGTAAAAAGTTCACTTCACTAAGACCTCATTCATCGCTGGAGGAATTTTATTAGTGGAGAAAAAGGGTTGTTCACAACAGAAATAATATTTATGACTATGTTGCTCAACGTTTCATACCAACACAGTGTTATTGATCCGAATAACGCAGGACATGCGGTGATGTTAATAATGGAATCAAACTGAAATGCGTTTTCTATGGGGAAGATTCAAACAAACAAAGAAACAAAAATTGATTAAACAGGGAGTCATGATTATACAATACAGAAAACAAAGTGACAAGCCCATATATTATGCAATGCACTGAAAAAAAAAAGAAAAAAATTTAACACCTGTTAAATGGTGTCGCACTTGATTCATTAACTGAGGAAAAAAATCATCTATATTTTTTTTTTTTTTTTTTTTTTTTTTTTAAAAACGTACGGGGAAGTATTTGTCCACGTATCCGTATTGTGGTCAATAAAACAAATTGGTCCTATGAAATGTCATCGAAAACCATGCAAAGGTGGCGGCGATATGATAAAAAAAACCTTGTCCTATATCTTATCCAAAATAATTTTCTTCGAAATGGTCCTAAATGCCATTATCTTCAACTTTTTTCTTAATGTAGTTAAAAGAAAAAAACATCTCGTCAAGTAAGTGAAAATATTGTAGAAGAACGTTGATTGAGTGTTGAAATGAGTGTTGAACGGTCGCACCGTATGCTTGCCGTTTGTTCCTGAGAGCTGGCGGAGTTGAAGTTTCCTCCCCTCCTAATCCTGTTACTTGGCGGCCTTCCCGTATCAGAGACGATATCGGATCAAAGCTTCGCCGCAGCAGATAAAGAAGCGCAGTGAAGTTCTCTCCCCGGTCTATTAGGCCCTAACAGGACACGTAGATCAACTTCACAGAGAGTTCGGGAGGAAGCGGGTTCGAATCCCCCCCCCCCCATCCGGTCATCCGGTTTTCCAAGGATTCCCGAAGTAACTCCGGCCGAATATCAGGATACTTCCTATAAAAAGCCACGGCCGAATTCCCTCCAGTTTGTTGTCTGGATTCCACTCAAGAAATTAATGACCATATCATAGACCTGGCCATTGAACGTAGGCCTAAATAGAAAGAAGAAATTAGTTACGTATTCATCGAAAAAAAGTCATATCTACTCGCTTGCACGTTTACTCTTTCATTCGTTCTAAGCAACATACATTTTTTTTAGTTTATTTTCGTAACTAAATCATGTATATAAGAGAGTATATTAAAAGAGTTTTTTTTTGTGACGAGCTATCTTTCTCCTTTTTTACTTCAAAATCCATAAATGAGGTATCTTTGTAAAGATTAAGTTCTCCACTTTCGTAAATGCGTTAGTTAAAAAGCGAATATTTCAAAATTTCGCCCATAAACGAAAAATTATGAATAATCAAGGTCACGGGTACGCGGTAGTTAAGAGCCCAGCCGCAACGCTTCGCTGGCGTCAGTAAGGAATGGTCGCATTTCCGCAGATCAACATCAGCAAGGAACAAGTAACAAATAACAAATAATAAATTACAAGTAACAAGTTACAATTTGCATGTTACATGTTACAAGTTACATGTTTCATGTTACAAGTTACAAGTTACATGTTGCATGTTACAAGTTACATGTTACATGTTACATGTTACAAGTTACAAATTAATGTTACAAGTTACATGTTACATGTTACAAGTTACAAGTTACAAGTTACAAGTTACATGTTACAATTACATGTTACAAGTTACATGTTGCATGTTACATGTTACAAGTTACAAGTTACATGTTGCATGTTACAAGTTACATGTTACATGTTACAAGTTACAAGTTACATGTTGCACGTTACATGTTACAAGTTACATGTTCATGTTACATGTTACAAGTTACATGTTACATGTTACAAGTTACAAGTTACATGTTACAAGTTACATGTTACAAGTTACATGTTACAAGTTACATGTTGCATGTTACATGTTACAAGTTACAAGTTACATGTTACATATTACAAGTTACATGTTACATGTTACATGTTACAAGTTACATGTTACATGTTACATATTACAAGTTACAAGTTACATGTTACATGTTACAAGTTACATGTTACAAGTTATATGTTGCATGTAACAAGTTATAAGTAAAAGTTCGAACATTGACTCAGCATATGCGATTGAATAAAGAAATTCTTGTGTAAATTATAATTTAAATTACATTCTGTTTTGTGTTGTAAATTACCACCACTTTCTGTCGTGGGTAAGTTTAACGTGTCCAAAAATTTCTCCTAATTGTTTCGTAATACCGTACAAACCACCAACCTCGCTGTTCATAGTATATTAATCATAATATTTTCGCGCGAGCCAGCCGCTCTCTATCAATATCTTAGAGGAATCAGAAAGAATAAACTGCGTGATGACGCGGACGTTAATGCGCCACCGCGTAGGACCGGAGAGGCTCAACGGGGCCGGGCACGAGCCACAGTCCGCGCCTACCAGCCACCCTGTGTGCCGCAATCACCTACACGAATACTTGGACGGGCTCCAATCTCCACGTTAAAAACAAGAATGAGCTCAGCATACACCATGCGGATGGCAGTTCTTACAACCTGCTCACTCAAGGTCATGCTCCCCTCCACTTCTGAGCTGACCGCTGTGTCCAGGTACGCGAGTGGCTTGTTTCCCCTCCGCGTGTAGTGGTAAGGGCGGCGGAGTGGGGGTAGAGCAGACTGACCTTGAGTCACCTCTATCGTTCCCTCTTTCGAGTTCCGTCACTGAAACAGGCGCACAGTGGTTTAGGATTGAGTCATAATATCGATCCCAAAAAAAATGCTTTTACTGTGCTGATAATAACTTTTTATCTTCAATTTCTGATAAAAATGAATCATTCACATTAAAAAAGAATAATAATAATTTAAAATTGTTAGAAAATGTATGGGAGAAAACCTATTTTATTTTTTTAACTGCCCTATATCAAAGTGTCAAAGTCAAACCTTAGGCAACTGTAAGTTCCTTTACTACTTAATACCACGACATAAAAATTTCTTTCGTATCCTTGCCGCTTTTACTCCAGGGCGTAAATGGAAATTATATACAGGGTGTTACAAAAAGGTACGGCCAAACTTTCAGGAAACATTCCTCACACAAAAACAGAGAAAATATGTTATGTGGACATGTGTCCGGAAACGCTTACTTTCCATGTTAGAGCTCATTTTATTACTTCTCTTCAAATCACATTAAACATGGAATGGAAACACACAGCAACAGAACGTACCAGCGTGACTTCAACCACTTTGTTACAGGAAATGTTCAAAATGTCCTCCGTTAGCGAGGATACATGCATCCACCCTCCGTCGCATGGAATCCCTGATGCGCTGATGCAGCCCTGGAGAATGGCGTATTGTATCACAGCCGTTCACAATATGACACGTCCACAATGTAACACCCTGTATATTGAATTTCTTGTAGAGTTTTTCGATATAAATAAATTAAAAGTGAATTCAATTCTTAATAATATACGATACTACCACAAATGTTAAACTTTTTCTTATTTTCTGACTAAAATACTTATTTTATTAAATATATTATGCTTAAATGAAACACCAAGATTAATTTTACTAAATAAATAAAAAATGTAGAAACAAAAATGAAATAGTCAATAGATAAATTATGAATATATTAATAATAAATTAAAGGATTACAATAAATATTTGGGAAATAGGAATTAGCAGAAATGCAGAAACTAATCAAATAATCAATTAGATTTTCGGCCATACATTTTTTTATAGTTTTATTATTATTATTATTTTTTATATATATATATATATATATATATATATATATATATATATATATATATTTATTTTTTTTTTAGTGTGAAGGACTCTTTTTTATCAAAAATTGAACGTAATAAGTTTTGATCAGCAGAGCAAAGGCCTTGTGAAGCTTTTTGATCGATTTTACCACTTAAGTTGGAATGTCCACTATATTTCAATCCTGAACCACTCTGAGGCGTGGTGTTTAAAGCTTAAGAGTTGGTCACTCTAAACAAGCCAGCCCTTACGGTAGCCTACGGAAACTGGAAAAACAAGTATTTTTCCCAGTTAGATTTAATTGTAGTGAAATATAAACGAAATGGATGTAATATTGTCTCCTCGACGATTGCAAAGATTACTATAAATTTTCCGGTTGAGTGAGATACCGTGGAAATTGTTTCTTTACCCATTATCCAGTGAGGTACAAATTTAGAAAATCAGTGAAATATTCTAAACTTAAAATAAGGCCGTAAGCCTAAATATTAAAAGTTTGGTATTGAAGCAAAAGTTATTTAATACCACCGGAAGGAGGTATATTTATCCTGGTATCGGAGGTTGGGGGGCATGTTCCTTAGATAACCTAACCCGGTAGTCCTACCAGGTACAGGGGACCTGCAGTTTAACGTGGAATCCGAACACGGAGCCGTTCTGGCGCACTTCACATTACACAGCAAGCTGTGCCTTTGACAATCCTAGCCGAGAACGGTATACGAACCTGCGACCTTCAGCTTACCAGCCAGACTCCTTAACCAATGAGCCATCTCGTCGCTCAAGCTTAAATATATATATTTCATATCGTAACAAATATCTACTGGAATTTAATTTATTTTAAACATTTAGTTAATTTATTCTTGCAGACGGATCAACATCTCAAATAGCTGAAGCAAGTTCGGATGTTTGTAGTGTTGTCTCAAAATTGACTTTTAACTACCACAAGAAGTTTCCTTGCTGGCCCAACTCCTTGTTCGGAGGTATCACCTTTAAAAATGCTATGCCCAACAGACTAATAAATTGCAAGTACTGTACTGAGATCGTCTCTCTAATGTTTCCAAATCCTTTCAGACTCAACAGAAATTCACCAAGCGTGGTGGGTAAACGGTTAACGTTCTGGCCTTGCATTCGGAAGGACACGGGTTCAAATCCCCGTCCGGGCATCCAGATTTGGGTTTTCTATGATTTCCCCAAATCACTCCAGGTGAATGCCGGGATGCTTCCTTGAAAAAGACCATGGCAGAATTCCTTCCTGTTCCTTGTCCCCAGTCCCATCCCGACTCTAATGACCTTAGCCGTCGACGAGGCGTTTTTTTTTTGTTTTTAATATCTCTCCAACTCGATTATTACTGAAGTGTTGATTGGGTCTGCACACCCTGGATACAGGTGATATTCACCCTGTCCCACAAGTGGCAACCATTCCACAGCCGCGTCTATATCTAAAGCACGGTGGAGTGAGGGGTGGTTCAGTGGTTAATAATTTGCTTTCAACAGGTCCGTCTAGGTGGTGGGTTCAGTTCCCGGATGGGTCTGGAAATTTCAAGAGTTGTGTTTGCTCATACGACCTACGCCAGGACGTATTCCACATTAAACTGTAGGTCCTGCCACAACACAGGAACAATGCGTGGCAAATCGGAACTTATTACAAAACACGCTCGCTGGTTTACACATAGTAATGAATAGCGAAAGCTACGATAACTATATTCAATGCTCACTGAGTTCCGAATAAATTTATTCTGTCGTTACTGAGACATGACTGCCAGACAATTAAACAGTGATACCAACTTCTGTAGTTATTTTTGTGGCACTAAATAGCATGATGCTATACTACGTTCGCTCTCATCTGGCGCGTCAAGGTCATATTCCCCTCGCCCCGCGCCTCACCTCACCCCCCCCCTCCAGAAGCCTTCCCCTCCGAGCAGACCGCTGCCTACAGGCATTGTCGTTTGTCGCAGTATTGTCGTGTTTATTACGATACACCGTTATAAAAATGAAATGGCATCAGATAATTGTTACATTAGGCTACATTATTTTTTATGTGTATAGTTTTTTAAGACGTTAGAAAACTCTGAAGAGAAAGTTAATATACTTTTTAGGGAACCGCTAAAAATGACGGCGTATCGTTACGAACCGTGCAGCGTGTACGTAGCGAAGCCCAGCTGAGCCAAAGAAAAACATTCACCGAGAAAAACTGGTCACGGAGATGGATGACTTTCAGAAAGATGTCATTCGACGTTCCGTTCTCGAATTTTATGACCGAGGTCAATACCCTACCTTACGAAAATTGAGGGAGGTACTGAAAGAGAAAATTAACTACACTGGAGGCGTATAAATTATTAAAAGCACTCGACTTCATATACAGAAAATATAATGACGGTAGACGTTTTCTGATGGAAAGGACAGACATTGTTGCAACAAGGGCCTCATTTTTAAGAAAGCATGATTTAAGGAAGGAACATCCTCTTCGACCTGTCATCTACCTTGACGAGACGTGGGTAAATCAAAATCACGCAAGGAAGTTTATTTGGTGACACACTAAACGCAATGATGGTCTCATCAACGATTTCTGTAAACAGAAACTATCGCTTCGAGTAAATATCACTTTCATTTCAAAATTTAAACGACGTGTTTAGAGAATTAACTTCCACTGGGAAAGACATCTAAAAACTGGATTTAATCGTCGAAATGTCTTGCGCAACTTTTAAAACTAAAAATAATGATTGGAAGCAGTAAGTTTTATTCATTGATATGTAAATAATTTTTATATTTATTAATATATGAAATTGTAATTGGTAAACACGAAATTTCTATGACATACGATTCACTCATTTTCGTCACGACAAATAGTTAAAATGTTCGATTTTACTGAAGAAAACATCAAATTGGATGCAACATATTGTACCGCATACGTCGTGATGACGTTTGCGCATGCGCGGCAGCTGTTTCCCCTTCGCCTGTAGGGGCTGGGGTAGTGGGGTGGGGATAGAGCGGAGTGACCTTGACCCGCCTTTCCTGTCTGAACATAGTATAGACGTAAAGAAAAAAGAAAAAAAATCTTTCAAAGCTGTGTGGTTAACAAACCTGGCGAATAAAAGAAATTACTGGAAGTATTTTCAGATTTCTGTGTAGAAGATAAGATGTTTCAGTATCGATTAGGATTTTTACTGGCTGGGCTGCGATTACGCGCAAATGCAGCACGTATATTAAATACTAATAAAAGGCTAAGCTTTGTCATTGTGTCATAGTGACCTATTGTTGATGCCAGGCGCCCGGCATTCTTAGGCAGATAACAACGCCCAGCGATGCTACTACCAACTCCACGTTGCGCGTTAATCATTAATTTAATTTATTTTTTAAAAAATAGTTTAATTGTTTTCGTGAGCGCCCTGTTACTGATATTAATACTTCGTGTGAATGAAAGTGCTGTAGTTTCCACTGGTTGGAACCTATGCGGCCTGGCCCATGTTTACAATTAACATTATGCTGTATAACGTAAGCTACGCTGTCAACATTTACTGCACCAATACAAAATCAGTGTTACGAACGTAATTCAACAACAATTGTATTTTGTTAAGCAAATAGGGGTAAACTATTTGTGAGAAAACTCCGTTCATCCCTGCGTGTTTGAAGGGCTCAGAAGCTATTCATCATAGACTTCGTTAATTCGGCTTTTTGTTATTTGATAAAAATGTAAATTTTAGTGTAAGGGTCTTATATTTACTGCGTACGCTGGTTTTATTTCTGTAGTGTATAATATACAGAGTGGGGCATTTAATATGTTTTCTGGAAATATTTCGGAAAGAAAGCATTTTAACAAACAATAACCTGTATAAAAAATAATCGTACAGTAGGGGGCTACAATTTTGTGATATTGGTTTTTTCACAGGTGGCGCTGTTGTCGTTACAACAAGGTCAACTTAATTCTTGTAAATGGGAACCCCTATTTTTTTGTGAAGATTCCGATTCCTCATGAAAAAATAAAAATAGTTTGCTTATCTCACTTTTCTGTTAGCCTCACAGATGGCGCTGTAATCGCGAAAAATGAATATTCGCGTTTTTTCTCTATAATTTTAATTATTGTTTAAATAATTACATGTAATTTTCATTCTGTAAACATGGAAGGTAATTTTAAAGGATAATGACGAAATTGATTTTTTAAATGCTTTTTCTTACTTATTTGCAGCCATGTCTACAGCAGGTGCTCAAAAAGGTGACCATTTACTTCCAGACATTTTCTGACCCTTTTTTTTCTGTTCAAACAGGCATCTTTTTTAGGTAACAAGAAAGTTGATACAAAACGTAGGTAATCGACAAATATTTTGATCAAATAAATAATGGTTATTGAGATTACGCTTTGCTTAAAAACTTTTATATAAAAATTTCCGTCATTTAAAATCAAATACAGTTATTTAAAAACATCGTAGCCAAATACTAAGCTTAGTCATATCACAAAAAATATCAGAAAAAAAATTCGTTTTTCATGGAATCTTTTCCGGAACTAATTTCATCGACCTCGACCTCCATTACGAGGGCTGTCTGAGAAGTTCTCGGCCTCGACGATAAATGGCAGCACTATCCATGTGATTTTTTCCGTGCAAGTTGGTGCATGTGCCAGACATGCCTGCAAGAAATTGCAATTCATTCTACGTTGTAGTTTGGTCTGTACAGTTGTTTGATGCAGACGCGGTGCGGAGTTTTACCAGAGATGGAAAAAATCGAGTATCGTGCAGTTATAAAATTCTTTGTAAAAGAAGGTTTAACGCCATCCGAGATCCAAGGAAGATTTTTAAAAGTGTATGGGGACTCTTCTCCTTCATATTCGACAGTTAAGAAATGGGCTGCTGAGTTCAAACGTGGCCGTAGCAGTGTCGAAGATGATGAACGCGAAGGACGTTCGAAAAGTGCAACAACTCTAGAAATCATCCAGAAAGTGCGTGATATGGTTTTGGATGATCGACGAATGAAAGTGCGTGAGATTGCTGACACCGTAGGAATATCACAAGAACGTGTGGGATACATTTTTCATGAAGTATTGCATTTGAAGAAGCTTTGTGCAAGATGGGTGCCGCATTTGCTCACTGTTGATCAAAAGCGCATCCGCATGAGACATTCTGAACAGTGTTTGGAGCGTTTCAACAAAAATGAAACTGATTTTGTGCGTTGATTCATAACTATGGATGAGACATGGGTTCACCACTACACGGCAGAATCAAAACTACAGTCAAAGCAGTGGAGAGAAGCTGGTTGTTCAGGTCCAAAGAAGGCCAAGTCGGTTCCAACGGCAGAGAAGGTGATGGCATCAGTTTTTGGGATGCTGAAGTTGTTTTGTTCATTGATTACCTTGAAAAGTGTAAAACAATAACCGGACAAGGCTATACCGATCTTTTAGACATTCTGGATGAAAAAATTCGTGAGAAAAGGCCCATTTTGAGGAAGAAGAAAATCATCTTTCATCAGGACAATGCACCTGTCCACAAGAGTCTTTTGGCAATGGGAAAATTAAGAGGTCTGCACTACGACATGTTGGACCATCCACCTTATTCCCCAGATTTGGCTCCCTCCGACTTCTATCTAATCCCAAAACTCAAAAACTTTCTTGCTGGTCAGCATTTTACTTCAAATGAAGAGGTGATTGCAGCTGTAGATGGATATTTTGCAGGCCTTCCAGAAAGCCACTTAAGGGATGGTATAATGCACTTGGAACATCGTTGGACTAAGTGTATAAGTGTTCAGGGAGACTATATTGACCAATAAAAATGATTTGGTAAATATCAAATTGGTTTTATGTATTTAGGCTTAGAATTTTTCAGACCGCCCTCGTAGTGACACCTGCCATTTTTGACCGGAGTTTAAACAAGTGTGTAAGGTGTTGAGGGGAGCTACTAACAGAATATATGCCAACTCACACAGCCTCTGTACAAAATCGCACATGACTTTTTCTTTTTTTATTTAGTTTTGCTATTCTTTTGCATGCTTGTTTTTATTTTTTTTCGTTAATATACAACGATTCTACCACGGTTTAATTATTATTTAAAATTCCACCATCTTTTATCGGAACTCTACGATGAAGACGCAATTGAAATGTTTGTTTCAGGAGTAGAGAATGTTGGGAGAGTGGAATATCTGCAGCAACAACGTCCTCTTAGGAACTCCATTAGAGAATACAATTGAGAACACGGAAAACAACGTAGAAAATGACCTACTTCTGTCATTCTGAGTTGGAAAAATCCACTGCAATAATTTTTTCTCTGATTGTTGGTGTGCAATTGTCCTTCAATAATCAAAAGTAAAATTTTGTAGCTGTAAGCAGTAACTAAACAGTTTCGCACTTAATCATTCACTAATATAACTATACAGAAGACAAAGTATTCTAGTATCATTCGGAGAAAACAAAGATGCTATTGTCACGTAAGAGATAATGATGAAATCGTGATCTCCGAATACTTTCAAAAGGTTTGCAGTTTATAATAACACTTTTCACTTTCATTCAAATGTTTTGTCATATACCGTATTTCACCTGCTTTGGGGACATATCATACATGACAGAGAGAATGTAATACATACCTGATAACTGTGCCTAATATCTCTGGATATTTTTGAATACATTAAAGAAACCTTGAATGGATGCAAATCTAAAATCGTCTCAAATATTATATATGTGAGTTTAGAAAAATTACGCTGAAGACATTCCACGAGTCGAAATTCTTATGTGAAACGCGCTCTGTTACTGTTTTACATTGTTACCAACTGTTCAAAACTGAGTTGTACGTGTGAATGATTAAAATATGCCTACTAGAACTTCTGACACGTGATCTTTTGTTCCCGAAGATAGTTTTAAGTTCTCCAAATCATAAGCTTATTTTTTGATCATATTTTGTCCCCAGTTATACAGTATATCTTTGTTCTTCTGTACATGTATGATTCATATGTTAACTACAATAATCATTTTTGAAGAGAAATGATTTCGTGTAGGAAGTGAATCCTAAACGAAGAGATTCAGTTTTAACTTAATCGCCTCAACCGAAATTGTAAAATTGTTAAAAGAATTTCTCAAATTAGTGTTGTAATGCCTATAATACCTGCCTAATTGTCACTGCATAGCGACTGGTTTTAAAGTAGTTGAATTTCCAACTTTCAGATGTGTGAATACTGCCCAACTAACAGACACGAAATCGCTGGCGTATTTGAGATATTTGATGCTCCAGAATGCACTAATAACAAAGTATTTTGAAGTAACGTTGGTAAAAATAATACAAAATATTTCCTCAACATGTCGAAGAGTTCGTTTTATACCTGTAGTGACCACTTTACGATGGAGAAAGGTTGATGGTGGTTTAGCGAACGAAGCGAAAATGCATCACAGTGTATGAGTGTGTGAAGACAGGTAATCAATCCCCTCACTCCTTGGGCTGATGTGTTCTGAACTTAACTGTAGATGTTTACTGTAAACCTGGTGAGATTTACGCAAAGTACAATTCATAATGTCAAGTGAGATACGAATGAAGTAACACAGTCTGTACAACAATGTTATACTGGGAACTATGTCTGCTGAGTGAATTATCAAGAAGATGCTCTTTAGTGATCGCTATTTTGGGAACACTACGTGAACCATCAGCTCCTGCACCTTGTCTTATTAGAAACTAGATTTATAGAGGAATTGTTCGTGAGGATTACATATTTGGAGAAAACAACAGGTGGTGACTAAAAAATTTCCCTTTTTTTTTTTAGATATAATTGGCTGAATTAGACGAAAGTTTTACGAAGCATTGTCGTGTGAAATTTCTGACGTTTGTGAGTATCCAATGTGTTGGAACGTTGGGTTCCTAAGGAAGAAATACGGACGCCATGTACGCATGATTGTGGGATCCTTGGCAACAACGTACAAAACTGGACCCAAGACTACATTCGGCTCCACCTACGTTGTGCCCAGGGATAAGTGTAGATCAGATGACTAAAACAGTTCTGTTGAGGATTAACTGCTTATCAAAAGTTTAGCAATCATGGAAGAGACTTTGGTCACCAAATCATAATATCCATGTGAATGATAGTGCTTTTGTTTCTCTTACGTATTGTTTCTGTTGACAGTAATGAAGCTTTAAACTTGCAAGCTCATTTACGAGTGAGGAAAGTGACTGAGACTACTTTGAAATGCTGTAACTGAGAGATATACCTCATCCCAGGAGAGGTACTTCCCGAATGTTGTGATACAGGAAGATGGTTCACATGATTCCACAATCGGAAATGAATATTTGGCATGATTCTTTAGAGACAATTTTACTACTGTGGAAGGAATATCAAAATAAGCAGACAAGCTGAGAACTCAAAAATACCAGTCCACCGCAAACGCCATTTTCTTCAGTGAGAGCTTGATTGACGCCCTATCTGCTGCTACATGAAATCATCTGCAGGAAATGAGTTCGGAATGTTGACGTAGACTATTACTTGCTGGTGATACTGAAGAGAAAGATTCGACAGGACTTTAATAGACTCTCTGGATTCATTCACGCCAGCGTTAATGTGAAATATCTATTGATTACATCACTCATTTCCTCCATCTCAATTGACTTCTCCTCTATATTTCACCTCAGGGCAATGCTGCTATGGACATAGACGCCTGGTTCGACAAAGAGTTTAAAGACAAAGAACACATTGTCTGGTGAGGCCTGAACACTTATTGGTAAATGAGGTGCAGCGGGACAACATTCAGAAACGGGAAGATTTACTTCCTTCCCTGAACTGTACTGAAGTGTCAAGATGGTTCCAACATTGGAGAGCTGTAAATTGTGAGAAAACTGTGGGAAGTAACTGCCAAACGTTTTAGCTGTGAGAAATGCAAAACATTTTTGTCCTGGCTGGACGATTTTGACGTTGGTGAAGAGTGATGGGCAGTGATCGAGTTGGTGGAAGACCGACTCTGTTTATCGACTGAGTGACCAAAGTCTGACGCGCTGGGTCGGCACTCGGCGTTGACCAGGTCTTTCTCGCTCAAGGGCACGGCGAAGACGACGACGACTACGGCGCCGCGTAGTGGAGGCGACGAGCCGGGGGCGGCCGCATGGATGACGTCACCATCGGGGGTGGCGGCGGGGGCGGGCGGTGGTACGATCGCCGCCCCCTCGGGGGACTGGAAGCGGAAGATCGTCGGATCGATCCGGAGGAAGGTGAAGGGCGGTGGTGGAGGCGGGAAGGCGTCGGAGGCCCCGCCGCCCCCGGTCGGGGGCAGGTCGCTGCCCAAGGGCGGCGGGGCCTCGCCGGAGGAAGGTGCTCATGGTGACCTTGACGTCAGGGTCAACAGGTCAGTTCCCAGCAGGCGGAACAGTGCGGCCTGGGTGCGGGACTCGGCCGAGACGAAAAACCAGTCCGCCTTCCTGCGCTCGGGAGACCCGCTCGTCAGGGATGACTTCCTCAAGGCCACCATGAGGATATTCCTGGTCGTCTCGCCGCCCGTCGGCAGACTGCAGGTAACCCAAACACCCCCTGTGACTTTGTGTACCAGCATGCTCTACCCTGCATTGTCGATGTCTGTTTCAACACCCTGCAGGATGGCTGAAAAACCATATTTTTTTGAGCTTGCATTGATGTCCGTTGAATACTGTTGCGTGTAAGTCCCCATAAAAACCTTGTACCAAGCTTATATTGCACCGCTCTCACTATTCTGAATGCATGTATTAGCTTATAGTTTCCTTGCTTACAAGTACCAGTATCGTTATTAGATTGATTGTTTTTGGATAAGAAGATTGATTTTCTAATCATACTGTCTGCTAGAAATTACTGAGTTCCTTTTTCACATTTTATATACTTGTTACTAGTAAGAAACATCCAGATTCAGGAAGTTGACCTTACTTGGCCGTACCTCCTATTGCACTCGATGCCTCATGCGGGGTCAGTTGAGGCAGCTTTGATGCCTGTTGCAAGAGCGTTTTAACTACTGGTGTTATATTTGAAGTGTATGCCGATGGGTGTAGTTTTCCATCGTAGTAATTGAAAAGCCATTCTATTAAAATTATGTTTAATTTTGATGCATAACCTTCTGTAAAACAGGAATATGGCTGTAACGCTCTCCTGTAATCTGCGGTGAAATTATTTCTGTTTATTTCTGGAATGAACGTGCCTTGGCCAGCCATCGTTTCTTTCTGTTGGAGTGATTTCAAGAAACCAAGAAAAACTGAAACTTGAATAGCCACATCATAATGCGAAGATGGTTGTTGCTTATTGTGATGCTCCGACTTTAGTCAAATTCTACTCAGGCATTAATAAAACGTGAATCATAAACTGATCGTTCGAAATGACATGTGTTTTTCTCGCATTCCGTGCTGCGATGAAGATAGTTGGAACAGCACTAGGACTCATTACAGAGTTGGTCTAAAAACAGAGATGATTTCCGCCCTTCGACGGCTCAAGATTCTTTATTGGGGAGTGTTTTGCATTACTGTTTGTGAAAATTTACAACACCCAAAAATAATGGTCTGAATCATTTCAAAATCATAGCGAATATAATGCAGCATGGAAATTTACATCAAATCGATAACAAATATACATAGCCTACTTTTGGTTCAGGCTGCATTCGAACCTAATCGCGAGTACATTGCCGCCTCAAAGTGAAGCGCAGTTGATATATTTATGAAAACTAAATTCGCGGTCCTTATGATCAAAAGAGAGCTTGGTATTCTGGTTGAGGCTGCAAATCAACCAAATCACCAGTGTCGTCCGCAAGTGGGCATTTGGAAGCAGTACCCACAATGCCCCGTATCAACCAACATTTATTGTAGAAGGGTTCGAATCCCCGTCCCGCTATACCAATTTGGGTTTTTCATTGTTTTCCGAAGAAACTCCTCTAGAATTCCTTCAAAAGTCATGAAAGAATTCCTTCCCGTTCTTTGCACCCATCCCTTTTCATTCTCTAAAGACCTGGACGTCCACAAAGAGTTAAGCAATAAGCTAGACAAAATATACACAAAAAAGCATCTGAGACTATAGATTGCTTCCGTTGTAAATAAATGCTGTATTTCGGAGGTAGACACCGCGATACGAAATTTCCGGATTTTTTTTTTTTTTTCGTCTGGCCAAATTTAATCGTAACTACGACCTCTATGACAAAACGAAACTGTATGATAGATCTCTCCGATCCAAACACAGCGAATGTGATGCGACTCCTTCCATTGTGAGCGCTCTAGTCACGCGAACACGCGCTTCACGAGATGGATATCGAGAATGTAAAGGCCGCGACAGACCTTTCTCGAGCTCCAACAATCACGCAAACAATACTAATCGGGCAAAAACCATTAAAAGTTACACCATATTGCTTGAAATTATTAGGAAACGTTTTAAAATGAAAATAGAAAGTATATATAAGCTCACAGCAACATATTTACGAAACCAAATACTTACAAGAATTCAAAATCTTATGGCCCACATGACACTTTTAATTAAGGTCTTCTAATATTCCATGCACTCTCTTGTATTTAATACATTCGCAACAGTGATTCAGTTCATTTCAACCATTTTAATCCATCAAAACACAACACGTGCATTGAATAATTATAAAATTTGCAATCAATTTCTTCGCTTCTGTCTCAAACACAGATTCAATTTGTTATGTGGATTGTTATTAGTGGCGACTAATCTTTAATACGTAACAGTGCGTAGAGTATTATATATTAAATTTATATTTGTTGTCATATCGATAAAATTGTAAAACTACGTAACATATTGCATAATATTACGAACAAAACACCGCCAATTTATAAAGATTATTTATGGCGCAGTTCATTTCACCTAGTTAATATCAGGCCACTGGTTTACTCGAATTTAGCTGCAAATTGATTTAGCCGCTCTTTCGAATTACTTTTATTCCTGTCCCATTTTCAAGCAATTATTTTTCAGTTAACAAAAACTATTTTTAAGTGTACCAGTATATTTTCAAGATAGAGTTAAATAGCTAATGCGTTATAAGATTAACATGAGTTAAAAAGACATTTCTCTAGGTGTAGATCCTCTGACTAGCATCCTCAATTTCTTATAATATTTATCTTATATCTCTTATTTATCTTATATCTTTAAACGAGCAATTCTTGTATATATATATATATATTTCGGATCTCGGAAACGGCTATGACGATTTGGATGAAATTTGATATTTAGATAATGTTTTGACTTTTAAGATTACCTAAATTGTTGTCTTCCGTACAAAAAAGCGAGTTTGCAAAATACAAACAATTTTTTCACTTGATATCTCGAAAACGGCGCTAGCGCCATCTCGTAGACAATTCAGGTACCAGAAAGCCTACAAATAGATTCTCTCTGATTTCAAAGAATATTTAAGCGAACAGTTCTTGTATATTGGCTGAGGCGTGGAAATAGTAACATTGCAAGTTTAATTGTAAAACATTTAAAAAGGAAGATAATTAAAAATTTATGATTGGTTTTGTCAGAGGTGATAAACTTCTTTGAAAATAATATTACCGGTACCAGTTATAAACTAATCACCGTTTACTTTTTGACCGTAAAAAGTGGTTGTTAGTTTGTCATTAAATACTACCACGCGAGGTATGAGCATAGTTTTAGCGGAGTGAATTGATTTAGCACTGATGATGTTCTATCATTACCGTGACGTCACAATCTGATGATGAATTCTTATAGAACGCGACGAAACATATCGAAAATAAAGAATAAATGTTCTTGATATCTCGCTTGGTTTACGAGATATAGCATGTCAAAAATCAGTTGTAGGTATAGTTCCTTGTGCTTTTGGCGACGTTTCTTCTGGTCCATGCTGTATTTCAACCTAACAACAACCATTTGGAACAAAATAAAACATTAAAAGTACATTTCCACCGTATCGACATAGTGCTTTTGGTGGATTCTTTTTCTGGTCCAGGTCGGATCTAATCCTAACCTCTTCACTTGAGGTATCAGAAAAATAAATTCTTTATTTTCGATTTTTCTCGACGAGTTTCATCTGAATTCATCATCAAACTTGGCTGTGACGAAATTTATCTTTTGGTCCAGGTCGCATTTCAACCAACCACGTCAATTTTGCGATATGATATCTCGAGAACTAAGCGAGATATATAAATTTAAAAATATTTTGTACTTTAAATTTTTCTCGTCGAGGTACATAAGAATCCATCATCAAGGGTTTTCGTAGAATGCCCTGAATTAACACAAATCTCGCAGCGTTAATCAATCCCTGACTAGCATTAAGATTTCTGTTTACCATAATAATAGCATTTTTCTTTGAAAGCAATTTATGAGGCGGTCTCGCAAATGGATCTAACGATTTGGATGAAATTTCTTATGTAGATAACGTTTTGCTATTCAAGTTTTTAACACGATTAAAAAAAAAAAAAATATTGCAATTTTTGTATTTGGTTTCTCGAAAACGGCTCTAACCTCATTACGTAGAAGGTTCAGGTACCAGTAAGCCTAATGATGTTAGTGAAGTTTCTCTTTGGTTAACTGTGCACCTCAAAACGCCTAGGAAGTCTTCAAGCCTTTTACTTTAATCAAACTTTACTCGAAATCTTGGATATTAAATAGAAATCGAAAGATGCCGAGCGAAGAACGGTCACCCAGGTACTATAAACTAAAAAGCATAAAACAGGAACACATGATTTCTGTTTTAAATTGATGAAAATAACGTTTCAATCTAATTAAAATTTCTATTGTTTATTTTTTTTTTAAATTCGTGCCATTATTTTACATCGGTTTTTTTCTAAGTAGACTATGAAGCTAAATGTGAAAATGTAAATTTTGCCGAGCTGGGGCGGTTGTGTTTACAGTAACTTAAATATTACGTTTGATACACGTATTCCGTTTATTTTAAGCTCCACCAGTCCAAAAAACTGAATAACTAAAGTCAAAAATAAAATATAATCCTAAGTGGTTTGACCTTTTGTCAATTTTTCGCAAATGCTCATCTCAGACACAGGGTAATGCGTTACCCATATTTGTTGCGCCTAGTTAATTAATTTTAATTACTTACTGCGTCCCTCAATACATATAAGTGATTAGCTATTTCTGCAGATTTAATCCGAACCATTAGCACTAAAAATTTGAAAAACCATCCAAATGGTTGCGGTGGTTTCTGGGTGATACCCTTTCAAACTATCAGCCAAACACAACTTGCTTACAGATTTACCTGAAACGGAGGATTATATTCCACTTTTCTTCTTCTTGTGTACGTAAAGAGATTCGTCAACTTTTGGACCAATATTAATCACTTCGATAATCATTTACTACACATTTATTCGGCAGCTTAACACACAACTTAACTTATGTTTTTATACAATTCGTTTCTTCAATCAACTGTTCAACATATTATATTTTTGCAGGTCAGTTGCCACTTCCATTATATGTTTAATCTCTTGTACATCTCTTGTTTCGGACATATCTGCTCTTGTACATCCCTCTCTTGTACATTTCTTCTCTCGTACATATCTTCTCTTGTACATCCCTTCTCTTGTTCATCTTTTCTCTTGTACATTTCTTCTCTCGTACATATCTTCTCTTGTACATCCCTTCTCTTGTACATTTCTTCTCTCGTTCATCCCTTCTCTTGTATATCTCTCTCTTGTACATTTCTTCTCTCGTACATATCTTCTCTTGTACATCCCTTCTCTTGTACATCTCTCTCTTGTACATTTCTTCTCTCGTACATATCTTCTCTTGTACATCCCTTCTCTTTTACATCTCTCTCTTGTACATTTCTTCTCTCGTACATATCTTCTCTTGAATATCCCTTCTCTTGTACATCTCTCTCTTGCACATTTCTTCTCTCGTACATATCTTCTCTTGTACATCCCTTCTCTTGTACATCTCTCCCTTGTACATTTCTTCTCTCGTACATATCTTCTCTTGTATATCCCTTCTCTTGTACATCTCTCTCTTGTACATTTCTTCTCTCGTACTTATCTTCTCTTGTACATCCCTTCTCTTGTTCATCTCTCTCTTGTACATTTCTTCTGTCGTACATATCTTCTCTTGTACATCCCTTCTCTTGTTCATCTCTTCTCTTGTACATGTCCTCTCTTGTTATATTTAACTCGACATCTTGTTTCCTATGGTCTCTTTATTCCTTGCTGTGAAGGATTCTCAAAAAAAGTGCTATTATTATGCATATTCATGACAATTCACACACAAAATAAAAATATATTTACATTTAAGTAAACACACTCAAGCTGGTGTGATGTTTGCCCTTTGCTAATTTTTACGGGATTCCCGCCAAAACTTGTGTATTATTAGACAGCATGGACCTTATAGTCAGTCACATCAGCAGAGTATGAAAGAGAACCAGTGCTACTTGTTGACTGAGTATGCGACAACGAAATAGCAACAAGGGTAAGGAGTGGGTAGAGACATCACGGCACACCCCCCTTTCTGGCACCTTGACGCCCTTCTCCCCTCCCCACCCCTCCCCTCTTTTTCCGCTTCCGTGTGGTAGCAACCTGACAGGTAATTTCACGCCACCCAAGTGACGTTCCTCCCATTTTGATTTTTATTGGATAAAGTTGGCTCCACTGTAGAAGTACCTGAAAGACTGTCTTGGCGTCGATTTAACTTTAGGAACATCACAAACAACAAAAACTGACACATTTGTAATACAGGGCTATTCAAAATGATTGCAGTGATTTCAGAAAATTACTACAGATTCATTATTTGACATATACTTATAAGATTACACAGATATATGAACAAATTGTGAAAGTTTTTTTGAGTGTCTACAGATGCTCAATATGTGCACCTTTAGTGACTCTGCACACATGAAGTCTTTAATCGAGTTCTTCCCATACCCGATGCAGCATGTCTCTGTCAATGAGAGTAAATGTATTGGTGATGCGAACCCGCAGGTCTGGCAGATCAACTGGTACTGGTGGCACGAACACTGTCTCTTTTACGAAACCCCAAACAGAGAATTCACAGGGGAACGAGGAGGTCATGACATCAGCTGACGATCAGCAGCCCCAGCACGACCAATCCATCTGTTTGGAATCATGGTGTTTACGAAATTACTGACAACTAGAAAAAAATGGGGTGGAGCACCGTCCTGCTGGAAAATTAAATCTTCAGTGTCAGCTTCCAGAAGGGACATGACCCAATTCTCCAACATTTGCAGATAGGTTTTTCCCTTTGATCGTCACTAAGGATTGCAATCTCGCAGTGTTTTCAATCCCGCGGAATCCACGCGGGATTTGCGCCAATCCCGCGGGATCCGTGCGGGATTGGTACAAACAGTTTTTTAACGCATATATTTAAAACATAGTTACATAAAACGTTAATAAATTAAATAATAATTAAATTAATAAATAATTTTAATGTTAAATGATAAAAATTAAGTTAACAATATTTTGATTGGTAAAATGACATTAAAACTTTTTAGCGTGTCTTAAGTGTATTTCGAGGTTTTAAATTTTTGTTTTTTAATCTAAACCAATTTTTAAATAAATAATAAAAATCGAAAATATTGAGTCTTAGGTCATATTATTTGCCTTACAATACATCACATAAGTTTAAAAATATGGTTTGCTTGAAGGCCAAGTTACCAGAGTTTTTTTTTTTTTTTTAATCTAAATAAACGTTCCATAACACCGAGAAAAGCATTCCATTTCACAAAGTGAAGTGAATATACTCTGTAAAGTGTAGACTTGGCTCAGAACTAGATCTCATGACTTTTTGTCACTGCACAAGCACGAGACTTGGCCTTTTTTTTGCGTGATTCATTATTATATCTAGTGATTCCTTGATTGACATTACAGTTGATTCAATGTTATTAAAAGAAACTACTCACCAACACGTAAACTGTCAAGTATTTCAGATTTACGTATGTGGCGTAACGACGTTTTTATAGTGTAAATTATTATTTTTTTAGTAAGAAAGGAGACTTTCTCGGCGAATGATTGCAGTGAAGTCCTCATAGGTTGTATCTCCGGATTTCATTGCAAACATACGAAATTACACTTTTTTTATTTTTCATCTGCTTAACGTCTCTTTAACAGTGAAGTCTTTAGAGACGGGAAAGGATGGGGGCAAGGAATGGGAAGGAATTCAGCCATGGCCTTTTGAAGGAAGCATCCCGGCAGTCGCCTGGAGTGATTTGGGAAACCATGGAAAACCCAAATCTGGATGCCCGGACGGTGATTCGAACTAGTATGGTGTTGCTAAAACACAATTCGTCGATACACCCGTGAATACTTCATTATAACTTTTTTTACCTTTAGTCGAAATAATAACAAGGAGAAGAGGGATTCATCGAAAGCCTGAGCGAAACACGTAAGCAGGTGGCTTTCGGCAAACAAACGCATTGAGGCAGCGGCCATAACAACAATAAGTCAAAGGATATACAATTTCCTTTTGATAGCTGTTAAATAAATAGGTACGCGATAGTTAAAATTACGATAAAAATAGTTTCATATCAACGAATAATCAAATTTTCAGCCGCAAATTAGGAAATTATCACAATTACTTTATCTGCAAATACAGAAAATTGGAATAATGAAACCGCGAATAAAAAGCTGTAACCGTGTAGTTCAGATAACGTGTGCGACACTTAAAAAATAATTATATAGTTAGAAAATCGTACTAAATACGCACCATAATTCAAATTACAGAAATGTGTACCCGAAACAAATGTAAGTTTTGATGAATACGTAAAAATGTATTTATTTACTTACAAATGACGAAGGTTGACAAAAACAAACGCTTGTTCACACGAGTCAAATGCCAACTGAGGCAAACAGTGCAATACATCCGACAGAGACCGAGTGTGGCAGCGAGTCACGCAGACTGACACGCGTTTCCGCCGGATTTTGCGGATTGCGGATCCGCTTAATTTTGTGCGGGATCCGCCAGACTGTCTAATGATGTGGGATCCCGCTTTGCTGGTTTGCAATCCCTAATCGTCACCTCATTAAAGAAAAAAGGCCCATAAAGTTTCTTTCGTGAGATCGCACACAACACGTTAACTTTGGGAGAGTCAAGAACGTGTTTCACATAAGCATGGAGGTTTTCGGCCCCCCAAATGAGCACATTGTGCCAGTTCACTTTTCGACTCACATGAAAAGTGGCCTCATCACTAAACACAAGTTTTTCTGGGAATGTTTCGCCTTGTTCTAGACATTGGGCACAGAATTGAAAACGACGCACGTCATCGTTGTGCGACAGTGCTTATAGCAACTGTAAACTGTAAGGCTTCAAACAGTCGCTTCCGTAGGATTCTCCAAACGGTCTTCTGTGGAATACCTAATTCCCTGCTCGCTCGAGTAGTAGACTTCTGTGGGCTACGAACGTAACTGGCGCGCACACGTTCAACCGTTTCTTCAGACACAGGAGGGCGACCCGTTGTTTTACCTTAACAAAGGCATCCCGTGGTTTAAACTGTTGATACCAATGCCGAATGGTGTTAGCATGCGGGGGATCCTTGCCGAACTTTGTTCTACAGTATAGCTGAACAGTTACCACAGACTGAGTCGAATGAAATTCGGGAACAACGTACGCTTTCTCACTTTCAGCCATCTTGCTCTCTATCGCTCTAGCGGCCACCGCGGGAAGCTTGCATTTAGTGCAATCGAAATTTGGAGAACCACTTGTCTTATAACAGCAAACCCCATCATCGTACCTATAATAGGACAGCTAAAAGAAAAATCGTGAAATCGCTGCAATCATTTTGACCAGCCCTGTATTGTGTTATGGTGTTTTAGTTACAGAATAGCTCCCGTGATACGAATTTCCTGAATATCGGGTAGTGTTAGAAGCAACTCTCAAGGTTGATATAAGCCATAGACGCACTGTATAATGTGACGAAAATGCCGAGAACAACTTTTAGGTACAAAATATGAGTTCGTACGTTCATAGGTCGTGGCCGAGTGACGTATGTGCCCGAAATACGTGCTTGGTGACCTGTCTTGGTTGCTAAGGCTTCGCTCCGAAAAATTTGAAGAATTTCTATTGAGTTTAAAGGGACTCGGAAGTACTAAAGATGACAGACGATCTTTCGGAAATTAAGTGGACAGATAAAGTACCGAATGAACGTGTTTTGGAAATAGTGAGAAGTTTGTGGGAGACTTTGACAGAAACATAAGACAGAATGGTAGGTCACATTTTAAAACATGCGGCATTGGTTAAATTGTTAGTGGAGGGAACAGTCGAAGGTAAGAACTGCAGAGGAATATAGAGATTCAATACCTATTTAATTTAATTTAATTTAATTTAATTGCTATGGAGCACAGGCTCCGTTGGCTATTTCCCTACACACCCATCTTCCCCCTATCCTGGACCCACCTACATTTGCCCTCTACAAATTTTATCTTTAAATTCTTTCAAAGTTTTAGGTAAATTATTCATCATTTCTCTTGGTAACTCATTCCAATCCCTGACACCCTTACCTAAAAAAGAGAATCTTCCCACACCCTTGTGCCTGAAATCGAGTGCCAGCTTGTGGTCATGGTCATCTTTTCCCTTCCATGCACTACTTTTCATACCTATTGCAATATCTTTCCATGCCTCATCGCCAATATACGCCCTGTACACTCCCATGACCCTCCTCATCCTCCTCCTGAATCCCATTTCAGCTCCTTTACCATATCCGTCACTGATTGCATTCTGCGATAATTTCCAGAAACAAATCTAGCAGCCCTTCTTTGCACCCTCTCCAACTTCTGTATTTGATACGAAAAATGAGGGTCCCATACTACACTACCATATTCGAGCAATGGTCTGACCAAAGTTTTGTAACCCAATTCCTTTACTTCTCCCGTACATCCCCTCATCACTCTCTCCAACAAGTGCAGAACTTTGAAACCTTTTTCTACCACCTGTCCAATGTGTCCTGCCCAGTTAAGCTTGTTATCAAAAGTAATGCCAAGATATTTACATTTCAAGTCTTCAGCAAGCAATTCTTTCCACACCTTATATTCATAATCAACCTTTTGTTATTTATTTGTGTATCTAATAAGCTGACTCTTCTTTGCATTTATCTTCATCCCATGTTTACCAACCCAACTAGATATCCTGTCCAAATCACCCTGCAACTGTTTACAATCCTCTATCGTTTTGATTCTTTTATACAGCATTATGTCATCTGCAAACGATCTAATTTCAGATAGTAAACAATCAACACAATTATTCATTAGAATAATGAATAGCAATGGTCCCAATACGCTACCCTGTGGCACACACATTTTTATTTCTACTTCTTTTGATACTACACTTCCTATCCTAACTTTCTGTTTTCTACCTTTTAAAAATTCTTCTACCCAGCAAATCACTTTCTCATCCATACCAATGGTTTTTACCTTATTTACTACCATTTTATGGCTTACTCTGTCAAACGCCTTTGACAGATCTAGTGCTACACTATCAATTTGGCCTCCCTTGTCCATTTCATCTGAAATATCTTACATATATCCCACCAACTGAGATTCGCATGAATATCCTTGCCTGAAACCATGTTGCCTGTGGTTTCATATCAATCTTTCCATTAATTTACCTACCACTGATGTCAAACTGATTGGCCTGTAATTCTCAACTCTATTTCTCTCCGCTCCTTTATGTACCGGTACTACTATTGCACTTTTCCAGTCCTGTGGTAAGCAGCAAGTATCCAGACTCAATTTGAATAATGTTTCAAGATAAGGTACAATGTCACATGCGGCTATCTTTAAGATATCTGTAGTAATATTACCTATGTTCTGTTCCTGCTGAGCTGATAATCTTTTTATTTCCAAAATGATATCTATATGTCGTATTAACAGCATAAGAAGGTTTCTCAGTTTTTAATGTAGTTTTTGAGCTCGTAGTACCAGGTTCCACTTTAATAAAATGCGTTATGTATCGAGGGACGTGAACAGAATAACCCGCAGCGTTGGTTGCAACGGCTGCCATCACTGCGCAAGCTTACTTAACCAGGAAATTTCAAGTAAATAACTGTATGTGATTTTGTTTTTACTTATGTCGTTAAAGGGATTTTAACAACGATGCCAGCTAAAAGCCAACTGACTGTTAAAGAAGTAATTACACAAAAATACCAACGGCGGCGATAAAAAATTATAATGCGAGGTAGAAATATAGCTATGCGAGGTGCGTATAAATTTAATTAGTTTATTTACGACAATTAAATGTATAATTTCATCTTAGAACAACATGTGATGTTTAAACTATATTCTATGTAATAGAACCAAGTCACAACATAACCTAAGAATTTATTAACATTAGAAACAGGAAAGTTTGTTAAAAAGTCAGAGCAAGTTTACAAGAAATGTAACTACACACGAAATATATCAAACAAACAAATAATATTTATTCGTTTTTTAATAATAATAAAAAATTCCCTTATTTTAGACCTATTTTGTCGAACTAATTGCAAATAGTACAAAAACGGAGGGCAGAGGTAAAAAATATTACAATTCCAGTCAGAGATGCGATGTTCATTTTCTCGCTGAAACATTGCGTAATGTGTTTACATCCCGTTGCCTCCTGTTGTGGAAGAAATGGCGGAAAAACGAAAGACAGAGCTGGATTTTACTATGTGGAGAGGTATTTCTTCTACTACAACTTTTGAGCGGGTTATCACTACGCGCTTCAATAATTCTTCAGTAAATAGCGTAACATTACTAACCAACATGGCAGCTGTGACTTTAGTATAGTAGTTGTAGAGGATTCCTTGAACATGATCTACTTGCAAAACAATGTTAGTAGTGTACAAAATCATTACGAATAAATTGAGTTGCAAAACTTCATATTAATTACAGAGCAAGGTTTCGATTAATAACTAATTACCTTATAACACTTTATTCTCCTTTAATTATCATTAAGAGTTTCCGAGGCAGCGTTTGTATTTATCAGCTTACGTGATATTCAACGGAATAAACCGCAATCGCAATGCTAACCTGTTTTGATATACAATGTAGTTACATTTTTCTTTAAGTAACAAGCAGTTAATAACAATACAGCCTCAATATATTTCATACTACATAGCCTAATATACAGTTCTTTTCATCTCAACCATATATACAGTTTCTGAAAGTTTTTTTTGTGTGTGTGTGTGACGAGCCACAAGTGTTTTTATTTTTTATAAACCATCGAACTTCATAGATATGGGACTAGTGTTGTAAAAAAACAGTTTTTTTCTGACGTGAAAAAAAAACATGAAAAACGTGTTTTTTTTCTGGGACATGTTTTTTTCATAACTACTAAATTTCAAATTTTTAAGGCATTTATCGTTTAATATGACTGTTTTAGAGTTTATACTAAGTACTTATCTTACTTTTAAATCTACTATATCTTTCTGGTTCAGTAGAAAAAAAAAATTACAAAAATATTGGTAACATTGACTGAAGTTTTCTTTTACGAAAGGGGACTTCCCGAAAAGACTAGGTTGCGTGAGAAGGAATCCCCGTTCGGCCGTTCCCCATTGTTTGGATTGATACTCGCTATTTGAACTAGTGCTGCCAGGCCCTACAAATTTATCTGTAGAACTACGAATCTTTTCAAAAAATTAGGAAATTTAACTACGGTTTTTTGCCTCTTTTTATTACTTGTTGTGCTTTCCTTATATTCGTATACTTGTTAAATCGCAGCGTGTAGTGATAATACTGAGTCATTGTCAGTAATTATGAATAATTTCCTTGCAACCGTTGGCGTAAACCAACGATTGAAAACAAATAAAGCTCCTATTTTGTATGATAATAGATTTAAATTCAAACTTAAAAGACCGTAATACAGAACTATCGGCGCAGTCTTCATTCACAGTGTGTACTTTGCTCACAATTTAAAATTGCAATCTCAAAAGCTTTTGCATGCTATACAACCAGTAAAAGAAAATGTAACTATTTCTGAAGTTATGGATCTAGAGGGGACAGAAGAAGAAACAGAAAATTCCAACTCCGACCGAACTAGTGTTGGTAGTACTGATACTAGTGAATGTGGTACTGACATAGAATATAAAATTATGTTACCTATATAGATACATTTATGAATCATTATGTAAGATATTATATGATTTAGTAAGGTTTAAAAGACACATGTAAAATGTAAGTTCCATAAATAAAACTATAGTTTATCAAATATATTGTTTTCTGAAAAAAAAAATTAGAAAAAAAACGGGCGCTAAGTTTTTTTTCATGTTTTTTTCACAAACCTGAAAAAAAAAATTTTTTTTTTTTTCAGTTTGCAACACTATACGGGACACCTGTATACACAAACTCCCGCGATCACATTCAAGACTTCTTGCAAAGACAATACTGCCACACTCTCACAGTACACGTAAAACTGTCTTTGTCGACGTCAAGTCTTAATCTGTGTCGAAAACTGTCTCTGACTGTATGCCGCTCGCTTTATATAAGTTTCATCGAAAGTTCTAGAACATTAAAAAGGCTTCCGACTGATATTTCTCGAACTTTAACAACATTTAAACAATAAAAACATATTAAAACCAATCAAAATCAATACATAATCATTTACAATCTTTATAAAATGGTCAGAAATGAAAATTAAAAATATTTAAACACAAAATTATCCACATAAATATTTTTCAACTGTAGTAAATCTCCTTTAAACATTGTAGCTAACCTTAATACTTGGAATTACAAACTTTTAAGCGATTCTCTTGCAGATTTCTGTCCTTAAACATATTAAATGGTATTTACATAATTTCTTTTCATAAAGCATTTACAACCATTTACAGTAATTGCAAGACAAACATACAAGACCATATTTAAACAATAGCTTGCTACAAATGCTTAATAAAATACAATTCCATTTAAAGTTTAGGTTTGAGGGCTGTTACAGTATCATTTTGAAGGTTAAAATCTCCGCATTCGAAACATCACAGATTGAGAAAGGAGTTTCTCAAAATGCAACCCATAAAGGGAAAAAATAGTAACTATTAAGGTCACGCGTTTGAGATGGTTGAGAGTTAAACCACTAGGTTTCGCTGCCGTCGATAAGGATTCAACGCCTTACTGCTAGATAGCAGCTCCAAGTATCTGTAAACTCGGTGTGATCTAAACAGTAAGGAACTTTTCGGGTATTTTTTGTCTTAAAGAAACGTTTGTGTTTTCTTATACAATTCTTATCTAAAAGAATTTACTCGCGAAATTTTCGCGCTGGCTATGATCTCAACACCGCTAGATAGAAGCAGCACCTACCACAGGGCTACGCATAGAGACTACTGTGTGTGTTTTGATCAGCTTAATTGTATTCCGGTTCGCTATTTGTCGTATTTGATTTGAGAAATATTCTCGCTGGTCGTCTACTTAATACAAATCATCACTCAAATATTATCTATTGAATAACAGGCTGGTTGTAGTGTGTTCCGAGTAAGCCGTTAATTAAAGAACTAATTAATTAGAAAATTGGAACTTGTATCGATTAGAATATGGAAATAAGTTGTAGCGTGTGTGATGTACACTCTTTGGCAAAAAAAATTGACTGTTGGTGCCTGAGACTAAGTTCATTATTTTGCACTATGTGACATCACTGGAGAGTTTGTTCCAGGCATTGACTTACGGAAATGAATAACAGATGGCGCTAAGTTGAATACCCGCAATGATGCCAAATTGTGCGAAATAAGGGACTTGGTATCAGGCGCCCACAGTCAATTTTTTTGCCAAAGAGTGTACGTGGAGGGATGAATTAGCTCCGGGAGAGAGTGAAACAGTTTGGACAGTGGTACACGAGGTTGGCCACCCTGAGTGAGGGGATGTGCGTGTTACATGAAGTTGGCCACCCTGACTGAGGGGACTGTGCGTGTGACGTGATCGCTTTGTCGGAGAGCGCAGAGCTTCAGCCGTGGACAATGGTGAGAGTACTCACACAAATTAGGCCGACACATTCTCGAGCTTTCGATCTCTTCGCGGACAACGCGTCGAATCAACAGCAACAAAACGGAGAGTGCGACAGGAAAACAAACACGAGCGCCGCGCGGCGCGCCGCCATGTTGGCCCGGCTCGTTAGGCGCGCAAACAAAAGAAGGTCGCGCGGCGCGGCATTTGTTCGCCGGCGACAATATGGCTTCCGCCAGGGCGAGGCGAGAGTTCACTTCCGCCTCGGGCGACACGTGATAAAATTACAGCAGCCAATACCCCGCAGGCTCGCACGTGACAACTCTAACCGACTCTACTTCTGTCGTTCATACGGAGTCTAGGGCGGAGTAGTGATGTGCCGGATCGTTAAAAATGTATATCCGCCGATACGGATACAGATACGGATCATTAGTGTCTAGATCCGCGAATACGGATACGGATCTCAACTTTCTCAACTTGCACCGACAGTGAAAAAGTCGTCAACTACGATCTATTATCGACGAACATCCAGCATACGCGACGTGTTTTGACCTTGAACTGTGCGTATTTGTGTTTATATTTTAGGATGACAGAAGACTGCGCAGATGATATACGTTTCTGGTTTTTTTTTTTTGAAGTTGTAATTTAAATTAAAATAAAAACAATTTATACAAAAAAGTATAGTAGTGTAATATGGAAATATTTTACGATAGTAAATGACGAATCTGCTAAATGCAAACTCTGTGAAGGAATGTATTCCCATGAATATACAACTTTCTTAAAAATTCATCTTCAGACGAAGCACCCACAAAAATTTGAGTTATTCTTAAAAGAAGACTCCGCTAAGAAGATTGCCGGCGAACACATTCAGCAGGGAACGTCTTTAAAAACGGTAAAAAGAGAATTTAAAAAATATTTTTTTTTTTTTAACGAATACATAGAAAAAGTCAAAACTATTTAATTGCAGAAATGATAGCTTTATCTGTATTACCTTTACAACACGTAGAAGATTTTTGGTTCCGACGATTGCTGGATAATGTTATTGCAAATTATGTTCTAAAAGGCAGGAAATATTTTACGGAATTTATCTGCAGCGAACTTTAGGATCGTAAATAAAGACGTGTTGAAGGATTTTAAGAGAGTTTCCTTCACATCCTATATCTGGTATTATTTTTTTGGTTGGGTGTTTCATTGGTATCCAGAACATCACAAAAGATTTTATAAGGGAAAATATCGTTTTAAAAGCGGAGAACGTCAAACGGGAGATTACACTTCGTAAATATTTAAAAATATGTTTGAAGTGTGGGGAATCCCAAACAGAATGTGCACTGCATGGTAAGAGATGGAGGATCCAACATGAAGAGATCCTGCACTTTATCTGACGTAGATAATATTGATTGCGCAGCACATCAGCTGCATCTCATCGTTAAAAAAGCTGTTAACAATAATAGTAAATAAATGGGTCGCACATATTTATCATCACCTGTAACAAGCGTTCCAAGTGAGCAGTTTTTCAGTGCAGCAGGAATAATTTATGATGCTCATCGTAATAGACTTTTGGGTGACAAAACTGCCAATTTACTCTTTTTGAAGTACAAATTACCAAACTTAATGTTAAATATAACATTTATTTTATTAAGTTTCTGTAAAAGTGATTATTTTATCTGATGTAAACACTTTAGCAGTTCCTTAAACATAATTTCAGGAAGAAATCACAAAGATTAGAGGCCTGATCTCACTACACAGATAGTTAAAATAATACCTTAAACCTTACTACAGTGGTAATTTACCAGTGACCTTTGGTAAACTAGTAAAATAAATGTAAGAACGAAGGCTTTTCCGTCGTACGACTGCATTGAAGTTTTCACGGGTGTACCGCCGGATTGTGTTGTCAAAACACGATATTTCGACGACTAGCTCCGCCATCTTCACAGATAGTCAGCCGACCAGTGCAGATGTCTCCTCCACACCTGAAGAAGACGGCGGAGCTTGTCGTTGAAATATCGTGTTTCCACAACACAATCCGGCGGTACACCCGTGAAGACTACATTGTAGTAAAATATATGTTTAAATAATTATTTTTTGCAATATAAAAGTGCCAGATATGATATTTTAAGAAATATGAAGTAATTGGAATTGAAGTTAATAGTATTTCATTGCTAGATACCTTTAAAATTTTATGTACCTGCTTAGTGAAATTCTTTACAAAAGATCCGTTAAAGATCCGCTAAAAAAGTAACGGATACGGATACAGATCTTTTTTCCCCCTCCGATATCCACGGATACGGATATCCGGCACATCACTAGGGCGGAGGTATGGGTCGGTATTACGTGCCTTCCTCCTTGGTACTGTATCAGTATACTCTGACACTTTGGTGTGAGTAGCAATGCGTTTGACCTTTGCTTTTAACACCTCAACGTAAATCAATATTTCAGTTCAATTTTCACCCACTTCCAGGCGTCCGAATTATTTTAAATTAAGAACAGATGACAGAACAATAATTTCATAGCTATGTCCCGGTACTCTCATTACTTCAAAGTAAGACTGCAAACACGCAGGTGTCCAGGCTCGTTTCTTCCTGTAACATGAAACTCAAAATGTCAAACAAAGGCTTAGAGCGCGTTATTTTTTTTTTTAAGTTTCTAGACTAAAATTTGATTTTTGCAGTAGCAAAGTATAAACAAAGTAGTGCAATATCTTTGTATCCTTGCTGTAAATTAAATTCCACAATTTCCTTACGCTTACACGAGTGTTAATCTTTGATTTAATGGTTTGATTATCGTTTTCCGTGTATTCTATCTTACTGTATATCAGAAAACTGAAGAACTAAATAACCATAGTAGTAAAAAATAATATTAACCGAATCAAAAGGGCGGAGAGTTTAATTTAATTTAATTGAGATGGAGCGCTTGCTCCTGTGGTAATTTCCTTACACACCCTTTCCCCCCTTTCTTTTTCTCTCCTACTTTTTCCTTTTACTAATTTCAACTTTAAATTCTTCTAGCGTTTTTCACAAATTAGGCCTATTCAACATTTCTCTTGCTAATTCATTCTAATCGCTGGCTCCATTTCCTATGAAAGAAAATCTCCCCAAATCCTTATTCGTGAGCTTGAGTGCCAATTTGTGGGCATGTGAATCTTTGTGGCCATGTGAATCTTTGTGGCCATGTGAATCTTTGTGGCCATGTGAATCTTTGTGGCTATGTGAATCTTTGTGGCCATGTGAATCTTTGTGGCCATGTGAATCTTTGTGGCCATGTGAATCTTTGTGGCCATGTGAATCTTTTCCCTTCCGTGCATCTCTCCTTATTCTCCTATCAAATATCTTTCCACGCCTCATCGCCAATATACGCCTTGTACACTCCCATGACTCTCTTCACCCTCCTTCCATCTTCGAAAACTTCCATTTCAGCTCCTTTATCATATCACTTACTGATTGTGTTGTGCGGTAATTTCCAGATACAAATCTAGCAGCCCTTCTTTGCAGTCCCTCCTGTATTTGATACCCATAATATGGGTCCCATACTACAGCACCATATTCAAGCCAATGGTCTGACCAAAGTTTTGTAACCCAATTCCTTTACTTCTCTCGCACATCCCCTCATCACCTTCATGTCAGGCCGAAAGGCTGCACGGGGGTTTGCAATACCTTCACCTGAACTATGAACAATTAAGTTCGTGACCATGTATAGCCTTCTGGTACCTATTATATTAAATAGACCGGTCGTCACGCATTCGTATTAATAAACCCCAAATGCGAAGGGTAAACAACATAAAGTCATTTAACACAGTTTGAGAATAACACAGTACTTATATTCTTGATAATAGTTCACTCTTACATTATCGGTACCAGAATCTTGAATAAAGCATCGGACAACAGTTTCTTTGAAGATTGCAAATTAAGTACAATTATACGAGAAGACAAAAACTCACAAAGTCCCCCTAACAATAGTGAGTACTTTTTGCCTAAACCGCTACCCTAACCTGCGCCGCTAACTAGCGCGAAGTTGCGCGATCACTTTCCGGCGAAAGAATGAGACAACGTGAGCTTACAACAAGGTCTTTTATAGACTTATACGAGCCTGTGACCTTGGCGAATCTTTCTTTAATTAATATCTCCAAAAGTACATAAAGGTTTAACTTGGAATTTTTACAGGGACTTTCTATTGTCATGTTCTATCTGTTTTAATTTAATTTAACATTCCAAAGGGTTTCTAAAGTATTAAAACTAACGTCATCACATGACCAACTTGGCGGAATTTTTACGCGCTTCACCAACAATCAGCGACAATCCATTTTTCAAAAAACTTAATTACCGGACAAATGTTTAACCTTTACACCTAAACCATGATATCTCCATAATCGTCTCAATTAGGGCTATTTACTGATATAAATTTCAAATTAATATTCCTTTTAATTAAAAAGTTCATTTTTTTCTCTTAATTAAAACTGCTAATTAGACTTTGCCGAATTACTTAATTTTATTACCAAAATTTTAGGGACAGTGCTGACTATAGCTGGTGATAAAAGGTCAGCTGTAGCTTTACTCAGTTTAAAGATATTTCGAATCTTAGTTTTCTACTTTTCCGATCGCGTGTTTCAAAACATGAACAAACGGGAATATCTCTTAAACTAAACGTTTCTGGTTATGATAAATACACTTTAAAATGATTTTTATGGTGGATTGTAACTGTGGGGAAGATTACAGGAAAATTCCTTAAAGTTGACAACTATTCTTCTCGAAATTTTCTAAGTCCAACATCGGCAACTTTATAATTGATGTATATAATACTTTACTGCTGTGGGTAGCTAGTGGGATTGCTTTTGGTGAACAAAAAGGTACTTTACACTCACCAACAAGAACTTTAAATCCTTTTCCTACTGCCTTACCTCTGTGTCCTGCGCAATTGAATTAGTTATCATCAAATATTATGCCTAGATATTTCCGTTTCAAGATGCATATCATTTCTTGAGTAGCCACAGCACTTTGGTACTAAAGTAAAGAAAAATTTCAGTACAGTTTTAACCCGCTTATTTGTATACCTAACAAGCTGACTCTTCATCGCATGTCGACGTCCCCAACTTGATATCCTGTCCAGATCAACCTGCAACTGTTCAGGCTTCTATTGTTTGAATCCATTATGCCACCTGCAAACAATCTAAATTCTGACAGAAAACCATCAACACAGTCATTCTTTAGAATGACGAATAGGAATGGTCCCAATACTCTACCCTGTGGCACTTCTTTTTTCGCTCACACTTGCTTCGATACTGCATTTAGTATCCCCACTTTTTTCTTTCTACCTTTCGTAGAGGAGTATTCATCTGGTTTGCAATGCGACCTCTGTTCTCGGTACGAACGAATTGTCATTTCTCGCTGTGTTCCCAGTCTCGTAGGGAGCTGAGATATACCGCAGATTTTAAGCTGAGCCATACATAAGGCTACAAACTGTGGAAACCACATCCAAACTGGTTCGATAGATGTTTCGTGATTCGGCAGCAAATGAATAGATATCCTCCGCCCGCCTAAAGACACCCAGATTCGCTGCAGCTGCCTAGAGCATTAGTGTAGGGCACAGACCTCCGGTTTCGGGCCTGGGCTTTTTTAAGTGAGTAGTGTGTTCGTTTCGTGTTGTGGTGTTTCCCTCAATACTAATGACGAAATAAAATACAAAACTCTGCCGGAAGACTGAATACAAGTCCAGCCTTGTGTTGTAAAAAAACGTTTTTTTTCTGACTTAAAAAAAAAAAACATGAAAAAAAAACTGTGAAAAAAAACATGTTTTTTATTTCTGGGACGTTTTTCTTTCATAAGTATTAAATTTCAAATTTTTAAGGCAATTATCGTTTAATATGACTGTTTTAGAGTTTATTCTAAGTACTTGTATTAATTTTTAAATCTACTTTATATTTCTGGTTCAGTAGAAAAAAAATACAAAAATATTGGCAACATTGATTGAAGTTTTCTTTCACGAATGGGTACTTCCCAAAAAAGTTAGGTTGCGTGAGAAGGAATCCCCGTTCCCCATTGTTTGGATTGATACTCGCTATTTGAACTAGTGCTGCCAGCCCTACGAATTAATCTGTAGACCTACGGATCTTTTCAAAAAATTAGGAATTTTAAATTTATCTACTGTTTTTTGCCTCTTTTTATTACTTGTTGTGCTTTCCTTATATTCGTATACTTGTTAATCTCTCAGCGTACACTGGTACTGACTCATTAAATTGCCAGTAATTATGAATCGTTTCCTTGTAACCATTGGCGTAAACCAACGATTGAAAAGAAATAAAGCTCCTATTTTGTATGATAATAGATTTAAATTCAAACTTAAAAGACCGTAATACAGAATTATTGGTACAATTTTTATGTACAGTGTGTACTTTGCTCACAATTTAAAATTGCAGTCTCATAATCTTTTGCATAAAATAGAAGAACAAACAGTAAAAGAAAATGTAACTATTTCTGAAGTTATGGATCTAGAGGAGACAGAAGAAGAAACAGAGAATTCTGACACCGACCGAACTAGTGTTGGTAGTACTGATACTAGTGAATGTGGTACTGACATAGCGGATGAATAAAAAATTATGTTACCTATATAGATGCATTTATGAATCATTATGTAAGACATTATATGATTTAGTAATATTTGAAACACACATGTTATATGTAAGTTCCATAAACAGAACTATAATTTATCAAATATATTGTTTTCTGAAAAAAAAAAAAAAAAGAAAAAAAAACGGTGCTAAGTTTTTTTCATGGTTTTTTTTCACAAATCTGAAAAAAAACATTTTTTTTCAATTTGCAACACTAGTCCAGCTATATCCCAAAAACGATCATCAGAAAAGTAGAGAAATATGCAGGCAAATATGACCTTAAAAACGGGTAAATATGACCTAAAAATTACAAAATATGACCAAACATTTAAATTTACGATACATCAAAACACGCTCAATTATACATTATTTATTTTATATAGTAGTGTCGCTTTCACGTAGACAGCATGATTTGCTTCTATGCACTAGGTGCATCATTGGAAAATTAAATTTAAAATCATTTTGTTGAAGTCACTTTAATTTCAGATAATTTACAGAAAAGAACTGTTTCATCTGTACTAAAATACTCCTCTCCAAATGCCGTTATGTAACTCTGTAAGTTTTTACTTCCAGAAAATTTTGTTTTCGGTATGTTGGTACTCACTGATCCACTGCATATTTGACACAGATTGAGGATTATTTCTTCAAAGGTATTTCATTGAGACATCGACACAGGCTGCTTTGTCGAGATTAAAAGGAAGGCGGAATATTAACGTTTAAAGAGGGACACCAACGCATAACTTTAATTCTTGACTGGTGAATTGCATTGACAATTAGTTTGTTTTTTCCTCCAATGTATATAATAGGAGATCAGTTCATGAATAATTATCTTAATTTCTCCTTATCTGTATCTAATTAAATCCCGGTACTTTAAGAAATTACCAGATTTTTCTTCAAAATATGACAATATGACCATAAATACTTTCGTGATATAACAAAAACTAGGAAAATGGTCTTGATATGAATTTATATGCCTTATAAAATACATTTAAATACAATCAGAAACATTCAATCAGTGTTTAATTCTGCATTACAGCTCAAAGAGAAGGTTGGAGGGAAGCAAAATCCAAGCGGAACCAAAGGGCTTTAAGAACGTAAGATTAGGGAATCTACTGAATGTTTTAAACACCACCAACAGTTTAAACAGATACGGGAAAGATGCGCCTGTGATAAACGCGATGCTGGAATAAAACATGGTCACTTTGTTATGCATAGTCTCTCAGCTCCTCTGCTCGAAACAGAACTGTCCATCGAAGCGTAGGATTTTGGGGCCCTTTGCCGAGTGGGGGGCCCCTACACCCTACAGCCGGGCGGGCCCGGTTACATTTGACCCGCTTACCCCCCCCCCCCCCTCCCCTAACGCCGGCCCTGCCTCAGACTGCGAAGGACGTGTCATGAGCAGGTAGAAGAACGGATTGAAGAAAAGAAAAAAAAGTGACGAAGCCAAAAATCGCCAATAGCAATTACAGTTGTATAACTGTGTACTACATTGATGGCGAAAGGAGCGAATAATGAAGGGATTCTGCCCAGAACAGATGCAATTATGACGCTAAAAACTAATGGTCAAAGGTGAAATGACACTGTGTGATTGCGTTATACTCAGAGGGCGTCACTAATTATATGAGGTGCTTTTCCGTAAATGCGGACCTGCCTCTCCCAACTTTGGTGAGATCTGGTAGGGAACCCCTTCCCCACCCAAATGTAAGATCCCCCTGTGATTTTGGGGACTTTTTTTTAGCTCTAGGGCCTACTGTTGTTTGAATGGCGGCAGTGTGAAGTAAAACGTTTCCGTGAGATTTCCGTCCCCCCCCCCCCCCGGTGATATTTTGCCAGGACCTCCCCCCCCCCATATGAGATAACGTAATTAATGGAGGCGGGCGAACTAGAGGTATATCGCAGGAGACGTAAACCAAGAGAACGAAATTGCAGGCCTACCAACATACTTGTTTAGGACATACAGCTGATGCTATGGCAATTTCACTATCTCTCAACTTTATTTGCAGTAAAATTTTATAAAACCCAGCGAATCGTATAAAGTGTTATGTCAGTATTTAAAAAATACTCGTTGCAGTCGCGTATTGTGTGGTAAATACACGCGACCAATTTCTTAGCTGCCAACTGCAGAACCCAATTATTGTGAGCTGCACTGCGAAACTGCATGTAACTACTTCATTAACGTCGTGTTTCCTGGACGCAAAGTGAAACACTCTCACGCCTGGAGGCTGAGAACAGTCAGCTGTCTGTCTCCACTACCTGCCGGACAGCACAGTGGTCGGAGACCTACGCATTCTGTGGAACAATCCAAATACCGTTCCCTGACAAAAGGCTGTCAAATATCAGCGTTCCTGCATTATGCGAGGCAATCAACAGCGATCTTAGATTTTTTTTTCTTGCTGTCGTCAGTCTTTCGACTGGTTTGATGCAATCCTCCATCTCTTCCTATCCTGTGCTAACCTCTTCATTTCTACATACCCCTTACAGCCCACGTCCTTAATTATCTGCTTCATATATTCTAATCTCTGTCTTCCACTACAGTTCTTACCTTCGACTGTTCCCTCCACTAACAAATTAACCAATCCAGCATGTATCAAAATATGACCTACCAGCCTGTCTCTTCTTTCTGTAAGCTTCTTCCACAAACTTCTTTTCTCACCCATCATTTCCAAAACTCGTTCATTTCGTACTTTGTCTATCCACTTAATTTTCAGCGTTCTTCTGTAGCACCACTTTTCAAATTCTTCAATTTTCTTTCTTTCCAGTATTCCTAAAGTCCATGTTTCGCTACCATAAAGTGCTGTGCTCCACACATAGAGTTTTAAAAAGTTTTTTCTAATTCCTAGATCAATATTTGAATCTAAAAAGTTTTTCTTTTTGCTAGTACTATTCTGCTTTTAACATCATTCCTGCTTCGGCCATCGGTTGTAATTTTGCTTCCCAAGTAGCAGAATTCACTTACTTTTCCTATTCCATCCGATACTATTTTTATATTTAATCAACTGTGATTGGTATCATTTCTCCTACATTTCATCACTTTTGTCTTGTTTTGATTTACATTCAGTCCAGATGTGTTTTTCTTCCTTTCCCAATATCTCTTCATCCTCTGGCTGAGTTCTTTCCTATGTTCCTCCGTCCAGGCGACCCAGCATGGTGGTGTATCGGTTAGCGTTCTGGCCTCGCATTCGGGAGGACGGCGGTTCGAATCCCCGTCCGGGCATCCAGATCTGGGTTTTCCATGGTTTTCCAAATGACTCCAGATGAATGCCGGGATGCTTCCTTCAAAAAGGCCATGGCCGAATTCCTTCCCATTCCTTGCCCCCCATCCTTTACCGTCTCTAAAGTCCTAGTTGTTATAGGAGACGTTAAGCAGTTAAAAAAAAAACAACAAAAAAACAAAAAAACAAAAAAAACTTACATGCGTTCCTTCTTTCTATATACGGTTTGTTAGCAAATTGATAGTTTCTGACGGTGCTACTGAATCTGCAGCAGCTACTGCTTAGGGAGCGTCCATAAACCACGTACCATCGATTTGGCCTCGTGTGTAGTTTATGAGGCGAATATTCGCTGAGGTGATTGCGGACAACCGTGGTCGGGACGGACAGGGATCGAGCAAGGACCCGCTGAACCTCCCAAGCCACACTAGCGGGTTCATGTTTTATTTAAATACTAGCTCAGAGCCCGTCAAAAACGACGGTTTGAATGCAATATTCTGGCAGTTCATTTTTTTGCAGTTGGTTAATTATACCGAATTGTTGTTATATAATTCTAATGGCCTTGGTTTTGAAATGTTCTTCGTGTTTCATTTGCAGTTCACATAGCGATACAGTAGTAACTTTTACTGAATTAATGACGACGGAAGTATAGAACCAATAAAATTTAATAAAAAAATTGGAATCCCAAAAACATTTGCTATCCATGTAATATAAATTTTATTCCTGATCCAGGCACAATTCAGCACGTTAAATATGGAATTACTTCCACCCACATTATTAATACGTTTAGTAACATGGTGCTTATGTAAACAGTTTAAATGGTTTGTAAAACTGATTTCGGAGTGAATTATGCTGTAACAAAATGTGTCAGCTGCGATTCTGGTCAACTTAACCACAACCTCCACTAATATTGCATTAGAAAATCATAGCTTCTATTACCCTCAGATAAATAACGACGGGCATCATCTGTGGTGGTAGAAGGAATTTATCCTGGAAAAGCTTGTAATGAAAAACGAATAACGATCATTTTTAATGATATTTTTCATGATATGAGTACCATACTGTGGTTAGATTATCGGAGTATATGATTTATTCAAATAAATTCATTTTACATTAAATTGCGGAAAGTATAATATCAAAAACCGATAATTGTCATTTATTTGAATGATACCTTTCGCGATTACGTGCCTTTCGTGTAAACTTTCTCTGTAATTTTAATAAACTTCATTGTTTCTTAACTTCTGCCAAATAAATTCGCAGGTTATGTATTAACCTAATTCTTATAACTGCTACAGATAATATAACATAAACATCGAACACCATTCTCCTTAAATGAGATTCTGCATATATTTGTCGTAAATAAACAAAAAGCAACATTAAGTAACGAATATAACATGGTGGTTGTTGATTGGCGAATGACGGCTGACACATGATGTTTTCTAGCCAATAGCTATAGATGACGTACGAAGACTCCTGATTGGCATTTTGTATGAGAGGATAGCTGTGATACAATACTGAATTACACCGACACGGTCGAAATAAAGAATCGAATTCAGAAATTGGAAAAGGCTACGCTCTAATTACATTATGAAAATAATTGAGAAAATAATTTAACTGCAATTAATATTTTATTTTTAATAGCTACATTTGATATTTGCATGGAGATTAAATGCAGTTTTTAAATTTTAATTTGAAATCTTTCATTACGAATTCCACTTTCACGGATTGATTAACGTTCTATAAATTATTATTAAAATTGTTTATTTAAATAAAAATTGCATAAAATGACTCGCTTGATTAAGTACCAGAAGGTGGTGGTGTTTTATTTTAATGGATCCGAAATATGTTGTGGTATAGATTTAAATTTCAGCGTAATGTTGCCCGAGGTTTCGTGGTCCCCGTGGTGGAAGTGGCTAGCGTAACTTGATTAATGAGTCGGATATTTTTCGCACCACGTACAGCTTGATCCAAAAGTATACGCTCGGTAGCTCAGAACGTTTTTGTGCAAATCGGATTTTGCGTCTGATTTGTTGTTTGCTGGTTAAACAGTGACAGTGATTGAAAACACACTGCAGTGTGTTTTATTTTTGCTAGGTATTTAAAAGTATATTTGAGTTTAACCGAAACATGTCGCTCGGAGCCATGTTACTTTAACAAAATTCAGGCTATATATCGAAAGAGAAATATATGTTGCTTTGTACTATTTTCTTTTTATGTTCTGCTAGTGATCGCCCAGCGATCGAAATTCGACCGTAATTCATTAAGTTGTTTAGTTTCTTTCATGAAAGAGTAATAATCCAGTAATTCTCTGCATTACCTATAAAATTAAAACGATACACTCCACGCGTGACTGTATGCTAAATTTTAGCTTCTAATCTAACCATAGCAAATGATGAAATGTATTTATCAATGGTTCATTTACGCTGGAAAACTGCTTTAGCTTTATGAATCATGCGCATTTAAATGTATCTATCAAAATAATTTCGTCATTTTGTGTGTTCGCTATTTAAATTTGGTCTATTATCATTTTGAATTTCACGCAAATAAGTATTCTTTATTTCTTGTCTCTCTCTCTCTCTCTAATGAAATTACTGAAATTAAAAAAATCAAAAGACACTTAACCAAAGTTTAACATTTTAAATAATCAAATGACCATATAGTATCTGGCAGAATCGCTACATTCCTTTTCAAAGTATTCCTTTCATAACTTCAAACATTAATCTCTACTTTATCCGAGTCTTTCGTTTTGCCAAAGACCACAGAGTGTCTCAATGCGGGGAATTCACGTAAGAACGTTGGCTCCGATACTATTTCACGCCCACACAAACGTTCGCAAATTAATTTTTTATTTTAATAATCTATTTGTAACATGTATTAACTATGCTTATTATATTTTTGGGTGGGGTGAAAAGCAGTTACTGACCTGTTGAAATTGGGATTAACTGTTTCCTTATAGTGTCCTCTTCACGTTTAGCACTCTCCTTTTCCGGAAAAGTCGCCACGAATTAAATTAAAAATGCCAAAATATGGGATGCTCCGCAACCGCGAAATGTTAGCAGCACTGTAAAAATGACACAAAAATTATCGGTACAAGGATCATATCAACCTAAATAGGTTCGTTTTGTCATAGTGATCATGGTTAGGTTGAAATTTGGCCTGGACCAAGAGTAAAAAGTTTACGGGAAATTCGTTCTGCGCAGCCCATGTCGCAAACCAGAGACAAACTGCGCATTTGTTTACAACTGAAGCAATCGATTATCTCTGACTGCTTATATCGATTCCAAGGTTTGTAAAATATATTATATATAATTTTAGCTTTCTGTATTTCTTTAAGTTCCTCCGTTCGCCCAATATTCTGGCCGCTAGCTGAGCTATCTACCAGCCCTCGAAATGTTGCTTCTATATAAGTTCAGAGATTAATTTCGACTTTTGTTTCACCAAAGAAGACAAAGTAAGACCGCTAGATGCGCCATCTACCAGCCATCTGAGCGAACTACGTAGGCGAGCGAGCGTTTTATTTTACTTAATTTAATGTATTTGTAACGCATATTATATACAGATTTTAGCTTCCTTCACTTCTTCTCCATATAAGCTTTGCCAAATCTCACACTACTCCGTGCGCGCAATATTCTTAAAAATGTAACATAAGTTTTCGCTTAGCGTATTAATATATAGATTCCGTTTTATTCTTCATGAAGAAGAGGAGAGTGATAAAAGAATCACATAGAGGATGTATGATCTGCAGCTGGAAGCGAAGAGACCACGGGTTGGAGGGATTAAGACTGAGGAACGAAGAAAGGGACTGATGTAAGGACCGTAGAGTCTGGCAGGTCTCCAGGGCCACTATTCCAGTTCCAGGGTAAGGCATACAGGATGTTCCAGGCCACCCAAAAATTCGCCTTGTATATCATGACATAAAATTGCTTCTCGTACAATTTCAATGGATTAAAAGGGAAATATCGAGCATAAAAAAAAACAAAAACAAAAAAAATGTAATTTTGTCAAAGTCACAACTGGTCTTGTAGGATATCACACATTTGCTTTAACTGGATCTCCTAGTGCACGTAAAAGAACTCCTGGTTATGTTTTGTTCGTGGTCTTTCCATGGCTTAGAATGTCGAAGAAATAATGTAAAGACAGGTTTAACTGCTGCATCACCTTTGTATTCGGTTGCTCTCGAACCGACAATCACGGCTTGTGAGACTCGAATTAACTACGGTTTTCACTCCTATTGGAAGAACATCACAGCCTTTGACTGTCCTTTTCAAAAAGTCTTTTGAGAGCAGATACAACAAATACGAATTTTTCCCTTCGAACACTACCTTCTATTACCAGTATTACCTCGACGTTCGAAGACATTTGAAGGTCGCAAACCAGGCGTAACCACATATATCGAGCGTGGTGAGTAGTTAACGTACTGGCCTCGCATTCGGTAGTACGCCGGGTCGAATCCCTGTCCAGGCATCCGGATTTGGGTTTTCCACGGTTTCCCCAAATCACTCCAGGCGAATGCAGGGATGCTTCCTTCAAAAAGGCCACGGCCGAATTCCTTCCCGTTCCTTGTGCACAGTCCTATCCCACCTCAAATGACCTCGACGTCGACGAGGCGTAAAGCAATAAGTAAAAAAAAAAGTTAGCAGATATAGTTTTTGCTCCCCTAGGAGACGCAATCAAAGAATGCTAGGTGATGCATACGAATATGTCATGAGTGATACACAATGAATAGTGAACTCGGGGAGAATCTATTAATTAAGTGAATGGATACGCGATTTTCTAACTGGTCGGTCGCAGAATGTCGTTGTTGACGGGGAAGCCTCTTCTAAGCTAGATGTTACTTCGGGCGTTCCTCAAGGAAGTGTAATAGGTCCACTTCTTTTCTTAATTTTTATAAACGATCTCGGTGACAACGTTAATTGCAGGATGCGATTTTTTGCTGATGATGCACTTATTTATGGGGAAGTGGGGTGCTCTGACGATTGCTTAGAAATACAGCGCGATCTTGATGTTATTTCGGAATGTTGCCGTAAATGGCAGCTTACACGTAACTGTAAAAAGTGCAAGGCAATGCAAATAAGTAATAAAAAGACCCCGCTTGCTCACGAGTACAAAGTTAACAATTCTGTTGTTGACACTGTGGATTCCCTGAAGTATCTAGGCGTAACAGTACAAAGCAACATGAAATGGGACTTGCACATAACTTCGGTCGTAGGCAAAGCTAATTCAAAACTACGTTTTATAGGTCGTATTTTGAGAAGCTGCAATGCTCATACGAAGGAAATAGCGTACAAAACACTATTTCGTCCGCATTTGGAATACTGTTCTGCAATTTGGGATCCGTATCGCAAGGGATTGATTGACACGTTAGAGAAAGTACAGAGGAGAGCCGCTCGATTCGTGACTGCTAGTTACAGTCCTTACGTAAGTGTCACAGAGCTGATACGTGGGTTGGGCTGGGATTGTTTGGCGGACAGACGACGTCGTTTTCGTTTAAATTTGTTTGATAATATGCGAAAATCTTTAATTTACGAGTGCAACGAAATACTTCTTCCGCCAACCTATTTAGGTCGCAATGACAGAAGGGATAAGATTCGAGAGATAAGATGCCGTACTGATACATTTATGTATTCTTTCTTTCCTTGTTCTATTCGGGATTGGAATACTCTAAAATAGGATTGGTGCTTAGCACCCTCTGCCACCCACAGTAATTGTGAATTGCAGAGTATAGATGTAGATGTAGTTTATTTGTCTACTATTATGGGTACGTTTCAAAACACAGTAATTTACGAAACAATTACGAATGATGAAAAATTTCCGAAACAGAAAAAAATATTTGAAAAGTTCTTACTTTAAAAAAAATACTCACAGTTGATGAATATCTCAGAGGTATCCGGCGCTGCTATCTAGTGGTATGCAATCACTCCATATAAACGTCAGCTGGCCTATGGCGTACCCTTCATCTTGACTGTTCATTATTTAAGACAGAAATATTTCGACATTCAACCAATAAAAGGCCATAATAGCCTACCAAACTTCGCGAGAGGTCTACAATAAAAAATGCCTTTCTCAAAATACTAAAATACGTCATCATGAAACAGTTATGAAACCAGTAGTTTTATATACAGCTGAACCCTCGTTCCTGAAATGCGATAAACGACTTTTGGATAAAAAATATTAGAGGTATTCAGCGTTCCAACTTTAAGAATGGCGTACATCGAAAGAGATCCAACAAAGAAGTCTACAGCAAAATAGAGAAAATCACTGAAACAATCCGCAAAAGATTCTATGGCCACCTCAAAAGGATGGAGGAGAACAAAAAAAAAAAAAAAAAAAAAAAAAAAAAAAAAAAAAAAAAAAAAAAAAAAAAAAAAAAAAATCTTTAATTTATTTGATTCCAGACCCAAAACTGTAATGCCCTGGTTCGTAAATATTAAAGAAGATCTTCATTTGATGGGACTAGAACCAGAAGATGCTTTCAACACAGATATATATCGGAAGAAGTTAATGACAAGTGGGACAAGCCGAGAAGAACACTCCAACAGAAGACGCGGTACACTCTGGACAGAAGAGTGCAAACAGGCGCATTCAAAACCAATGAAGGAGTAATGGGCGGAAAAGAAGATGAAACTCGCTATCAAATGTGCAAAGGTTTAACGTGGTCCTAGTTTGCCTTAACTAATAAATAATATATATACATAAAGGGTGTTACAAAAAGGTACGGCCAAACTTTCAGGAAACATTCCTCACACACAAACAAAGAAAATATGTTATGTGGACATGTGTCCGGAAACGCTTACTTTCCATGTTAGAGCTCATATTGTGGACGGCTGTGATACAATACGCCATTCTCCAGGGCTGCATCAGCGCATCAGGGATTCCATGCGACGGAGGGTGGATGCATGTATCCTCGCTAACGGAGGACATTTTGAACATTTCCTGTAACAAAGTGTTTGAAGTCACGCTGGTACGTTCTGTTGCTGTGTGTTTCCATTCCATGTTTAATGTGATTTGAAGAGAAGTAATAAAATGAGCTCTAACATGGAAAGTAAGAGTTTCCGGACACATATCCACATAACATATTTTCTTTGTTTGTGTGTGAGGAATGTTTCCTGAAAGTTTGGCTGTACCTTTTTGTAACACCCTGGATATACAGTATATAGTGTGTGTCCCTATATTTCACTTTCTAGCCAAAACTGCCCAGCGCTGACCACTGGTGTTTGTGTGTGTAGTAGCATATTCTCACCAATCGTGCAAAACGTTGGCTGAATGTCAGTAGCTCTGGGAGTGTGGTTGAAATTGGTCTGACAGGGACATTTTCGTATTTCCAACAAACACATCCCTATATTTCACTTTGGTTCCACAACTATATAGCGCAAACCACTGGTGTTTGTGTGTGATAGTGACCTCAAGTCTCCCATCGTCCAATATGGTGGTTAGGTGTCGCTAACTATGGGGGTGTGGGAGACATGGTGGTTGAAAAAGGTTAAAGTTGGACATTTTCCTATTTCTACCAAAGACATGTGTGTCCCTATATTTCACCTTGCAGCCAGAACTACCAAGCGCATACACTGGAATTTGTGTGTTGTTGTAGCCCGAAGTCTTCCATCGTGCACTATGGTGACTGCATGTCGGTAGCTGTGGGGTGTAGTAGATATGGTGGTTGAAAGTTGAAAGCGGTCGACCGAGGGTACTGTTATTTCGACCAAATACGTGTTTGTCGTTATATTTCACTTTGCAATCACAACTATATAGCAAAGATCACGTGTGTTTGTGTGTGGTATTAGTTTTGATTCTCCCATCGTGCACTATGGTGGTTGCATGTCGGTAGGTACCAATCAAAATCCTTTACAAACATGAACGAAGTCGTGGGCACAGCTAATCTTTAAGATGATGCGTCATTTATCGCTTTTGATTACGGGTGAAGGGAGAAAGATGGCTTGTCACAAGAAAAGGGCTTTTGACAAATAATTCCTGTGATAATGATTGTGGCTCCGAGAAAAGAAAAGAAAAAAGGCATTAGAATGATTATTCCTTCCAACAGCATCGCACTTTCCAGATCATCGTATTTACACGAGAAGCAATGGTCGTGTCATAAAACACACGGCAGCTATTTTGGTGGTCTGGGGCACCCTGTGTACATGAAACTGTAAGGTGAAAATTTAATAAAAATGCGTTCAATAGCTTTCACAAGTAAAAGCAGTAAAAAAGTTTAGAACAAATTTTAATTTTCTGCTCCGCGAGCGACCGCTGATGTACGATCTGGCGACAGAATTTCGATTAGCCGCGCATTCCGCCTCCGTCGTGGTGGCACATGCAGTTTAGCCGTTTGGCTGATTTAATGTAGAGTGACGTGTGATGGATAAATCAGAACATGTTTAAGTGAGCCCCTCGGTGTCAGAATGTGGTTGCCGCCGTTAGTTCCCTCTCTCTCGTTAGGTTGGCAGGTGTCTCGTTGCGTTACCCGATACAGCGCCACTGTCCGGGCGCTGCCAACCGTGAAACAACAAACTCCCTGTCGTCTCTTTTTACAGGGAGCCGTGTCTGGTTTCCGACTGCGACAGAGGTGGGAAAACGAAGCTCGCGACCCTCACAGAGACAAGTGCATTGCGGACATGCTAATTACCCACCACGACTCACGCAGCCAGCAAGTGCATTACCCGGCCCAGCATGTAATCAGCTACTGTACTCGCACTAACTATGGCTTAAGATCGGGCCACACTAGACCGCACCGACACCGCACCGCGTCCGAGCCAACACTCGGCCGAGTGTCGGCTCGCCCCCTCGCGTCCACACTGGTCCGTAGCACGGCCGTGTGACGGACGGGTTCCTACTCGGTCTCCTTTAACGTATATACTTGGTTGTTTCACGGAATTAATCTTAAAAAATTACCTTAAGAGTGATTTGGGGATCGTAGCTGCGGCTACCACCCGTACATTATTATAGAGTACTGTACTTAATAATCTACGAACGTAATAAGGTATGTTAATTTTTTTTTTTTTTTGGCCTGACTCCTGTTATAACCTCATTGTTTTATCTCTAATGCGCAAAAATACTATCCCAGCGCAGTTTTAAAAAATGATCGCCACACTGTACCGAATTGAACGATTCTCGTGTATCTCTACATAGTCACAAAGAAATGTCAAGCGTTTCTCACTTCACATTTAACATTTTTATTTTGTCTGAGGCAATATTTTTTTTTAACTAAAAAGAATAAGATTAATATACATTTTTATTTAAATACAGAATGCAAAGATTTTGTAAAATAATAATAGTTTCATGTGATCTAAAAATTCAAGTCACAGAGTTTCTTATCGGCCGCGCAGTACACCTCTATATTTCTCACTTAATTTGTAAAGGAGACCTACAGATTAACGAGAAATTCGAACAACGGAGCGTCCTAGCATCTTAGCATTAACAAATAAAAGCTTTGCCAGAGGTCAGTTTTAAGACCCATAAAATTACAGCTGAGACAGGGATTTGAACCAGGAACTTTCAGTTCCCCAATCGTACGCCGTAACGTCAGAAGACAAATCTGGATGTAATCAAAAATTATTATTCAAACAAAATAAAAGAACTTTTATTCTATATAATTTATTTTACTATCCCAAAACACAAATCTACTTTTATTTGATTGAATACATATTTTCCAGTACTTCTAGATTCAGATGCTTGCGGCGAGTGATTTGGGTACGGAAGGTCCCCGGTTCAAAATCCGGATCTTGGATGCAAGTTTTACAGGGCTTAAAATCGACTTTCACCACTGTCAAAGATTTGATTTGTTAATGCGAACATGCAGGGGCTCTACCTACATTTTACGAACATCTGATGAACCTGAAGTGAGGCTGAAAAAAAAAAAAAAAGACACACTTCTAAAGCAATCAGTAACGTTAAAATAATATCTAGTCGTAAAGGACCGGAAATTTCGGAACTCTTTCTATACAGTTCTCCATATCGACCAGCCCGACAGCAGACCGACACCGGGCCGCACCGTCAAAATATAAACCAAATTTATCGGGGCCAACACACGGCCGAGTGTCGGTCGACATGCGGTGTCGTTTGAACTCACTTCAATCGAGTGAGCGACAACAATAAGAAAAGTGACGGTGCGGTGCGCCCCGGTTTCGTTGCGGTCTAGTGTGGCCCGACCTTTCGGGCACTGCAGTATTTTCTACTGGGCTGTTTATTAATGCCTTAACGAATTGAATCCCTTTTGTTCATCATAGACTTTCTGGTAACCTAAAACTTATGGTGAATTAGTCGCTCAAAATACGGCATCGAGATAATGATCTCCATGTTGCATTGTTAGACACCTGCGGCAAATCCAGGGGGGGGAGGGGGGAGCTAAGGGGGTCCAGTCCATCCAAAATCATCTAGATCACCCCCAACGCATCGTAATTTTGGGGGACCTTTTTTTCAGTTTATAAGTGCGGCAGTGTTGACACGAGATTTTCTGTCGCCGCCCCCCCCCCTCCTATCACCGCCAAGTCAAGCCTCCCTCAAACCAAAATCCTAGCACACCTAGTGTTGCAAATTGAAAAAATAAATTTTTTTTTTTTCAGATTTGTGAAAAAAAAACATGAAAAAAACCTAGCGCCCTGTTTTTTTTCTAAATTTGTTTTTTTTTTCTTCAGAAAACAATATATTTAATATAGTTTTATTTACGGAAGTTACATTTTACGTTGTGTTTTAAATCTTACTAAATCATATAATGTCTTACATAATGATTCATAAATGTATCTATATAGGTAACATAATTTTTTATCCATCCTCTTGGTCAGTACCACATTAACTAGTATCAGTAATACCAACACTAGGTCGGTCGGAGTCGGAATTTTCTGTTTCGTCTTCTATCTCCACTAGATCCATAACTTCAGAAGTAGTTACATTTTCTTTTACTGGTTGTTCTTGTATTGTACGTAAAAGATTTTGAGATTGTAATTTTAAATTGTGAGAAAAGTACGCACTGTGCATAAAGACTGCGCCGATAGTTCCATATTACGGTCTTTTAAGTTTGAATTTAAATCTATTATCATACAAAATAGGAGCTTTATTTGTTTTCAATCGTTGGTTTATGCCAACGGTTGCAAGGAAATGATTCATAATAACTGACAATTTAATGACTCAGTATCACTATATGCTGCGAGTTTAACAAGTATACGAATATAAGGAAAGCACAATAAGACAGTAATAGAAAGAGGCAAAAAACAATTGATAAATTTAAAATTCCTAATTTTTTTGAAAAGATCCGTAGGTCTACAGATTAATTTGTAGGGCTGGCAGCACTAGTTCAAATAGTGAGTATCAATCCAAACAACGGGGATTCCTTCTCGTGCAACCTAGCCTATTCGGGAAATCCCCGTTCGTAAAATAATACTTCAGTCGATGTTGCCAATATTTTTGTATTTTTTTTCTACTGAACCAGAAAAATTAGTAGATTTAAAAATTAAGATAAGTACTTAGTATAAACTCTCAAACAGTCATATCAAACGATAAATGCCTTAAAAATATGAAATTTAGTAGTTATAAAAAAAAACATGTCCCAGAAAAAAACTGTTTTTTTACAGTTTTTTGCATGTTTTTTTTTTAAGTCAGAAAAAAACCGTTTTTTTTACAACACTAAGCACCCCCAAACCAAAATCCTGGATCCGCCACTGTTTGACACGCCTCCCTTGTGGTTCAGATTAGGGATGTAAGGGTGCTCCGCATCAGCAAGTGCGGAACTTCCGCGCGAAATTCTATATAATCCGCATTCGCATCCGCAATTTTTAATACGGATGTTTGCTTTACATTGCTATATATATTTTTTTTCCTTTCGATCTTCCAATAAAAATACGTAACAATGAACTGAACGGTGTTATTAACTAAGCGATAAATTTGTGAGTTTGAACTTGGATGTAAAGTAAAGCGTCCTATTCACGGTCCAACTTACAGGACATCCGTCTGGATGTACCGTAGGATGCGCCCACCCATTCACTCGTACTTTCTCGCGGCACACCCCGTATCCTTATCGCATACTCGCAGGATCTTTCCTCCAACATGACCCAACGCCACAGTTTGATGGACAACATGGACCCGTGATGGTTGTTTGGGGGTCCAACATCATCCGACACATCTCACATGCAGTCCTGCAACACCTTTGACCGCTTATCCTACAAGTTGGACAATTGTCGCTAATGCTTTGGCGGATGAGTGAGGTAACGATCTGGCCCCGAATTCGGCGGAACGCTGTCCAGTTTTGGGATTTCCACGCAAATGCCGGGTAGGTTTCTTCAAAATGCCATTACCGAATTCCTTCTCGTTACTTTGTGTGTGTGTGTGTGTGTGTGCGTATGCCTATATTTCGCTAGGGGCGACAACTACTTAGAGGCCCATTTCCACGGCGCGTGGTAGGCACTACGCGCCTTTCATCTTTTACCGCCTGGCGGTGGGTCGAGCATATGCGGCAAACATGAAAGGCGTCCAGCACCACGCGCCGTGGGACGCGCCTTGACGCATAACACTGCAGCTTGACTGTGGCAGTAGCCTCGATTCTCCCATCGTGCACTATGGTAGTTGCATGTCGGTATTTGTGGTGATGTGAGAGATATGGGGGTTGAAAATGGCCGACCTAGGGCGTTTTCATATTTCTATCATAGTGTACTAAAAACCTTTGAAATATTCTCGAATGTACTAAAATGTTTTTCAATGTACCAAAATATTCTATGTTTTAGATTATGTCATATTTTTCAGCCTTTTGAGCTATTAATAAATACAAAAAATTATTAGTCATTGGGTACTGCAGACAGAAGTGAAAAATTAAAACTATGAATATCATATTCGCAACACGTCGAACTCATAGCTACATATATAGTGTTGCAATAATTTATACAGGGTGTTACAAAAAGGTACGGCCAAACTTTCAGGAAACATTCCTCACACACAAACAAAGAAAACATGTTATGTGGACACGTGTCCGGAAACGCTTACTTTCCATGTCAGAGCTCATATTGTGGACGGCTGTGATACAATACGCCATTCTCCAGGGCTGCATCAGCTCATCAGGGATTCCATGCGACGGAGGGTGGATGCATGTATCCTCGCTAACGGACAGTAGCGGATCTACAAATTTTCCGAGTCGGGGAAAAAACTTGAGATTGCCGCCCCTTCAAACTTGAATTTACCGCCCGGGGCGGTACAGTGCTATTCTTTGATTTTGCCGCCCCCTGATGGTTTCCGCTTGGGACAGTAGAGCTAAAAAAAAGGTCACCGTCACACGAATTTACCATTTACCACTCCTTCAAACATGATTTTGCCGCCCCCTGAAATTGTCGCCCGGGGCAAGCGCCCCGGTTTGACCCCCCCTAGATCCGGCACTGCTAACGGAGGAAATTTTGAACGTTTCCTGTAACAAAGTGTTTGAAGTCACGCTGGTACGTTCTGTTGCTGTGTGTTTCCATTCCATGTTTAATGTGATTTGAAGAGAAGTAATAAAATGAGCTCTAACATGGAAAGTAAGCGTTTCCGGACACATGTCCACGTAACATATTTTTTTGTTTGTGGGTGAGGAATGTTTCCTGAAAGTTTGGTCGTACCTTTTTGTAACACCCTGTATATATGGCATATTTAGTTCGTGAACTGATTTTGACGGGAATTTCACTAGCGGGTTGTTTATTTCTCAGGGAGTATATAAAATAGGCTACTTTTCATCATGGAAATATTTAAGGTTCGTGTAAAAACAAAATTCTTGACAAACAGGATGTTGTAGCCACTAGCTAGTAACATAAAAAAATCTTGCATTTGATATTTTCTTTAAACGAGTTTTGTTAAAAAAAAAAAAAAAAGTTTTTCTTGATTGACTGTTCCACAGGTTTTTTTTAGTTAGTAACTTGTTCCCATATCGTACTATCTTAATTGCGGTGGCCAATTGCCTTTCGGAGCTAGTAAGTCGTTTTAAGTTAGGGGTATTAATTACTTCAACGATGCGAACTCGCCGTGGTCGCTTGAATAGGTCCCAATTTAGGCTGCGGCAGCTCATATGTCTCCGTGTGTGTGTGTGTGTGTGTGTGTGTGTAAGGCTATTAGCCTCGCATTCGCAGGGAGGGCTTTTGAAGGTAAGCCATGCGTGAAATTCTTTGCGCGCGCCGAGGCAGCAATGAAAGCTCTTTGGCGGAGACGTCTCTTCTATCGGAGCATACCTGCGGAGAGCATTCGGTCGTACGTCAGGGGGCCTGGAGTGGGGGGACTATACAGCGTGGTCCCGAAACCAGCGCTCCAGGACAGGTACTAAATACTAGACAGGAAGAGCAGGATAAGGAGGCAGGAAAAAAACCGTACACAGGGGACTATAAGAAAGCTGTGTTATGGGAGTGAACTAAGTTTTTGAGGCAGGAAAACAAGACTATACAGGGTGATAAGACAGTTACGGAGCCTCAGAAATTCCTGTCAGAACCGCAAAGAAACAACTGATATCAGTGAACAGTGACTGACTACACAGGGTGATAATGAATATTATGGCATCGGAAAAAATGTCAGTATTCTCCAGTCTGGAAGTGAACAAATAGCGAGATGTGAGAATTAAGTTTTTCCCGGCCTTTGGCTGACACGAATTCTTTCACGGGTTTTCTGCCGGATAATTTGTTCTTTCAACAAAGTTTCGGTGCTGTGTCGTCGCAGTGGCAGCTTCGATATGACAGCTCACCTGATGAAGGCAGCGGAGGTTGCTACAGAAACGTTGTGGAAAGAAGAAATGATCCGGCAGAAAACCCGTGAGGTATTCGTGAAAAATAGCTAGATGTCTGGCGAAAGAAGAAACTGAAACACTATACAGGGTGATCGGGAAATATACCGCTCATAGGAAGAAAGTGACGTAACAAATAACGGAATACAGGGTGAAAGGGAAGATGATAGACAGCACAGGGTAATCTCGAAACATAGACACCAGGAAATACTCAGGCTGGAATATCACTGGGTCAGAAAGCATAGTGCGATATTATACAGGGTGACGAATGCGCGATAATGGGCGTGCGATCTTCCATTGTTGTCCGAAGGTGATTGGTAGAATGTGGTGAGGAGATAAAAGAGTATACAGGGTGATCATAAAACTTACGGCATCTGACAGCATCTTATGACTGACCGAGCACGCTTAGCAAATCTACTGGATGTAGACTGTACACAATAGAGGGTGGACACGAGAAGTATGACGTCAGAGACATCCAGGATGGCGTCAGTGGAGAGGTGGGACGGGGATACGCGTGGGGGATTCGGATTGAATTCAGAGCATGGTATACTGTATAGGCTAATCGTTCTTTTCGGGACGTTACTGTAAATTGGTTTGCCAAACACCGGCGTACGGGAGACTATACAGGGTGATCAGGACTCTGTGGAGAAGTTATGGTGATACAAAAAGAAGACTGTGGAGTGACAAAATAGCGGGATTTTAGGCGGAGAAAGAGCTAGAGAAAGGGGGTGTAAGAGTAAGGTGTGAGGTGATAGAGGGTGATCACAAAACCTATGGGATGAACCCCCGTAGCTACCCTCTCTACCTCTTCCTTTAGAATACTCGCACATATGGGCATAGAGGGAAGTGGAGAGTCACAGAACTACCCTCCAACAAAACTGTCCGCCACTAAGAGGCCAACACAGAGTCGGGTGGGGCTCCCCTCCCCTTAGCAACGCTTTCCTAGCAACGTCTGAAGAGTTAGCACCGAGGTAATTTGCGTGGTTCCTCTACCGCACATCTTAAGCTTCATTCCCACGACATCTTGTAACGAAGGCGGGAAGGGACGGATACTCAACAACACGCCATGGTAACAGGGCCGCCTCTGCTAGCGGGAACGAGACGCAGCTACCCACTCTGTGTCGGTAAACATCACAGGCGTGTGTAGCGGTGCGCTGTTGCCATCGGTTTGCAGCAGATGTGCGCACCCCTTCTGTTGCTGTGCTCTGTGCCAAACGACACTAGGCAACGTGGCGAGGAGGTGGCGGCGAGGTAGCGAGGGCTAACCTGCGGCGCGCGCTCGTCCCTACACTTCGCCGTGCGGCCTTCGTTACGAGACGCCGTGGGAATGCAGCTTAACGCTTACTGGCAAGCATCCGTTGCCCAATGCTTGGCATTGCAACAGTTGCGAAGTCGTAACAATGGAGATAAGTGACGAAACAACAGGGAATAAGGTAGTGTTATGCTATACAGGGTGGTAATAAAACCCACGGAAATCTAGGTTGAATTTTTTTTTGGCAGATATGTCGAATCACGAACAGCTGCAGGTAACCGGCGTTGGTTCATTGGAGCGCCGTATTGGAGGTGTGGCCGCAGATGCTAATGACCTCTGTCGCCCTTCATGGGCTGCAGATAATTAATAACTCAATGTGAAGAGCGTTATAGGGCTGGAGTGTAGACACAAAACCGCAATGCCCACCATTTTGCTTTGAAGATGTCGTCGAAACCTTGGAGTCGATTAAATTGCGGTAAATATCAATTATATTATTTCTAAAAGGTGTTTTTTTTTTTTTTTTTAATCAGAAGGTCTCCCTTCATACTTACCCCAAATCGATAAATGAGGCAATCATCTCCACTTGGATAACATCATAAATTAAGAAAGAAACTTTTTGGACTTTTACCCTTGAAGTGCAAAAGTAATAAACACTGCGACAACTCAGAGACCACTAGATAGCAGCAGTACATATTAAAGAGATATGAATAAACTGCTTCACTGGCGTCGACAATGATTGAACGCGTTACTGGTAGATAGCAACACCAGATATCAATAAACAGCTTGTTCTCCGTACAGTAAGTGACTTTTCGGATATTTTTTTCTGTTACGAAAATATTTCTATATTGTTATTCAATTCCTATGCAAATATTTTATTGGTGAATTTTTTTTTAAAATGCTTTACGTCTCTCAACAACGAGGTCTTTAGAGACGGGAAAGGATGGGGGGCAAGGAATGGGAAGGAATTCGGCCATGGCCTTTTGAAGGAAGCATCCCAGCATTTGCCTGGAGTGATTTGGGAAACCATGGAAAACCCAAATCTGGATGCCCGGACGGGGATTCGAACCGCCGTCCTCCCGAATGCGAGGCAAGCACGCTAACCGTTACACCGCCATGCTCGGTGTGAAATTTCCTCACGAACTAGTTATAATCACAGCAACACATATCACAGAGGTATTGGCTATGCTGTTGTATTTTGTTCAGGTTAGCTGTATTCCGTTAAGGTCAGTCACAATTTGTCATATATATGTTTTACGTATCCGTAATATTTTCCTAATTGTTTCGTAATGTGTTGTAAGGTTTTTGTTAAGTACCTATTACGCTAAACAAATAACACTTGCTACAAATGAGGCAATTCTTCTTCCATCACAAACAACCAAACTCGCTCTATCGAATGTTATTCTCGAAATTATCCGACGGGTCATGTAGTTGGCGTAATTTGAGGTTAGTGGGGTAAATAGGAGACGCTATGTCTAAAATGTTGACGCTTATTGACGTTGTGGCTCAGACGTTTCGACGTGACGTTTATCAGCCATCATCAGTTAAAATTACGATGTTTAATTTACTGAGATTTCAACTGGCCGCGCTGTCTGCCTCATTCGCTGTCGCATTCCTTATACGGGACGTACTAGGGCCCAGACTATTGAGTGCCATCAAAATCTCGGTAGTTTTCCGCTTTGCTTCACATACGGAAAATGCTTTTTTTATGTTTTGGGGAGTAGTAGGGCGTTGCTGATTTAATTTCAGTACTAAACATTTTCCCTACAATAGATCAGGACAAATTTTGTCTATATAGATAAGCTGCTCTCTTTTGCTAGTGCCGATTTAATCAACACCTTGAATTACCGTCAACACACTTTACAATAGGGAAGAATCAAAACATAATTTCCAGCCGGTTTTGTCGCAGATATTTCTCAGTTACGTGTTGTTCTACAATCTTCGTCAAACTGTTCGCCGTACCCGGATACTAAGTTCATACGGTCACATGCATCCGTCATTCCATAAAGTAATTTGTGACAGAGTTAATAACACTTGTATTTAGCGAGGATTTCTACGGCGGCGGTGAGGCAACACGCGTAAACCAGCTGCAGGCACGTAATGTCGCATGCGCACATTGTTACCGTGAGGACATTTAGCGGTCTTTATCGCGTTTCAAGACAAACCACGGGTAAAGGTCGGGCCACACTAGACCGCACCGCACCCGGCCCGCACCGCACCGTCACTTTTCTTATTGCTGTCGCTCACTCGATTGAAGTGAGTTCAAACGACACCGCGTGTCGGCCGACACACGGCCGTGTGTTGGCCACGATATATTTGGTTTATATTTTGACGGTGCGGTACGGTGTCGGTCTGCTGTCGGTATGGAGAACTGTATAGAAAGAGTTCGGAAATTTCCGGTCCTTTACGACAAAATTTTGTTTTAACGTTACTGATTGTTTTAGAAGTGTGTCCTTTTTTTTTTGCCTCAGTTCAGGTTCATCAGATATTCGTAAAATGTAGTTAGAGTCCTTACATGTTCGCATTAACAAATCAAATCTTTGCCAGTGGTGAAAGTCGATTTTAAGGCCTGTAAAAATTGCATCACTCGCCGCAAGCATCTGAATCTAGAAGTACTGGAAAATTTGTATTCTATCATATAAAAGTACATTTGTGTTTTGAAGTGGCAAAAATAAATTATTTTATTATGCTTGAATATTAATTTTTGATTGTAACCAGATTTGTCTCTTGACTCAGAAGGTTATGGCGTACGATTGGGGAAATGAAAGTCCCTGGTTCAAATCCCTGTCTCAGCTGTAATTTTTATCGGTCTTAAAATTGAAATTCACCTCTGGAAAAGCTTTGATTTGTTAATGCTAAAATGCTAGGACGCTCTGTGTTTCGAATTTCACGTTAATCTGTAGTTTTCCTTTTCAAATTAGGTGACAACGATAGAGGTGTACTGCGCAGCCGATAAATAACTCCGTGACTGAAATTTTCAGATCACATGAAATTATTATTATTTTACGGAATCTTTGCGGTCTGCATTAAAATATAAATGTATAATAATCTTATTCTTTTTTGTTAAAAAAAAAATATTGAGTGACTCGAAAAGGAACCTCAACTAAAACAAACACAATAAATGTGTAGTGAGTGACGCTTGACATTTAATCGTGACTATATAGAGATACACGAAAATCTTTCAATACAGTGTGACGATCGCTTGTTAAAACAGCTTTGGAATACTATTTTTGTGCATAAGAGTTCAAACAATTAGGAGATAACAGGAGTCAGACAAAAAAAAAGTATTTTAACGTACTTTATTACTTTAGTAGATTATAAAGTACAGTACTCTATAATAAAGTACGGGTGGTAGGCGCAGCTACGATCCCCAAATCACTCTTAAGGTAAATTTTTAACATTAATTCCGTGAAACAGTCAAGTGTATACGTTAAAGGAGACAGAGTAGGAACCCGTCCGTCACACGGCCGTGCTACGGACCAGTGTGGACGCGACGGGGGCGTGCCGACACACGGCCGAGTGACGGCTCGGACGCGGTGCGGTGCCGGTGCGGTCTAGTGTGGCCCAACATTAATTAAACACAAGGTGGGAAACACGTCGCTAGGATAGCGTCAGGTAGACAGTGTGATTCATAAGAGGGGGGGGGGCGGTAGGAAATGAGTTCGTGCATGAAGTCTAAGGTCTGCTGAAGCTAATAAACTGGAGCATAGTCTGGTGCTGCCATCTGTCCGTGAGACATGTAACTTTGTGCGCTGTGTAGTTGTAGTTTGTGTAATGTGTAGTTTATGACGGGAAATGGGGACCTTCGCAACATCCGTTAGATTATTGCGGGATAACAGGAGTCAGGACGCCCGGTATGCGATATCCTGGTCTCGTGCCCTGTCCCGTTGCAGCTCCCCGATCCAGTGTCGAGCTACACTGGCGGCTATGTGTTAGATGTACTATAACTACGTGCATTTTACCGCGTCTGGGTTGATGTAGTGCATGTAGGTACTTGTACAGCTGACTTTTTCGTCATTTTTACACTTGTTTGTGTAGTGCAACTGAACATTGCATTCGCGAGAAAACTTGTCATCCAAAGAGACCGTGCTTGTGCCGGCCTTAAAGAAAGTTTCGGAGAATACAATCGGAGCTTCGCTGCCAAACCCACGACGTGGTTTTGTGTCTATGTATCGAGAACCAATCTACCAATCTGATGCGGTCTTCACGGTTTCGTAGTGCTGTTCTGTACGAAGAGTAATGTACACACTGTATCATTATTCTTGGCCGCTGTAGAGCCAGTATTGCGTTCCTGTTTCCTGGGATGACATTGATGTCAGATTGTGCAAGATAAGAGTCATAGAATTTTTCAGCGGCGGCCAAATTTATTGTCAAAGTGTGTACATTGAATATGCACCTATGGGAGCTCACCAATAACGAAGTTAGTGAAACAAGGTTCTTTCTGCCTAAACCATTAGAGATAGGGTAAGTCCGGGTTAGATGGACCACCGTGATAGACGTACCAGTCGAATAGTTGGCTGGTCTGCCACAGCAGCGCTGCAGTCGGTGTCTGGAATTGTTATTGTTGAGTAGATGTACCCACGCTTAGTTTTGCTCGGGAGTTTCATATGTATTTTAGAAGAAAACTTCCTTTATTTCTTTTGGTGATTTGAAAAAATATTTTATACGAGATTTCTTTGTTATGTGGCTAAGTTAGTTTAAATGATTTCAACGTAAAATCAATGTTACAACCTAAGTGTATACTTTGGTACAATCTTAACCAAAAATGGCGTGCCGGTAGCGTTGTTTGTATGAACGAGGAGCTAGTCCATCTATCGCGACAATTAGGAATAGATGGACCAGTGAAATTTGGGATAGTTGGACCACTTAAAAATCTGGGATAGTCGGACCATTTCTCCTATTAGGGATATACTTTCTATATAAATGAAATAATACGTATAAAAAAACTTATTTTAAATATAAAAGCTGATAAGTTGGGATTTTTTTTTTTACTTAAAAATTCCTACTTTTTATAAACGGAAAGGCAAGTCGGGGGAAGGAGAATGGTCTGAAGACAGTTTGAAAAATGCAGTCAAAGCTGTTGAGAATAAGGAAATGGGAGTTAATGCTGCAGCAAAATAGAAGAAAGGAGGCAGAAAAGAAGAAAAGAAGAGAGAAATATAAGAAAGGTAGGTAGGAAAACTAGAAATACAGGGAGGAAGAGAAGAAAGGGAGGAAGAAAAAGAATTTAAAGGGAGATTAATAAAAGGAAGAGAACGCAAAAGAACTTACGTCATCCTCAGAATCTGAAAATATCGATTTTAATACAATTTGCAACGACCGAGTGTCGTGGGTTCTGGCCTCGCATTCGGGAGGACGCGGGTTCGAATCCCCGTCCGGGCATCCAGATTTGGGTTTTCCATGGTTTCCCCAAATCACTCCAGGCGAATGCCGGGATGCTTCCTTCAAAAAGCCATGGCCGAATTCCTTCCCGTTCCTTGTCCCCCAGTCCCATCCCGCCTCTAATGACCTTAGCCGTCGATGAGGCGCAAAGCAATAAAAAAATTGCAACGATAACCTTAATGAAAGTGACTGGGATTTGATAATTGTGTGTGGTGTAATGAGAACTACAGTAAAACAAAACTAGATGAAGACTGGATTAAGTGTGTGTCATGCCCTCGCTGGACACATGAAGGCTGCACAAGATTAAAAAATAAATGCAATTACTGTGGGAAGCGAGATTCTCGAAAGAAAATGACTGCAGAATGATTAAATCTTCTTAACCATGTGAAAATAAATTAGACTACCTATATTTTCTATGTATATTGACTATCAAATTTACTTGGCACTTTCCAAGCAGTTTATAATTTTATATTTGAAAATAAACGATGTATTTACCTTTGATAACTTGTATTTCTTGTGTTACACCCTGATTTAGTAACGCATACCAGAGGTCCATCAATCCCTAGGATATGGTCCATCTAACCCGAGTACCCTCGGTATAGATGGACCGCCGAGTAAAAAAAAGAAAAAATCATAACTTCACGTGTGATCAATGTAACAGCTGAAGAGGTGTATACAATCGTTTAAGGTCGTATATACGTATTATAAAAATATATAAAAAAATCCTAGACATTGCAAAGTTTCTGAAAAAATTAATTAAAAAAAAACGTGGTCCAACTTTCCCGGACTTACCCTACTACAATGGAGTGTGTCGAACAATCTAGAACACAACTAGTTCTGCATAGTACAATCCACTTTAGTAAAACGCATTGAAACTGGAGACTGAAGGTTAGTTAGACTGGCTAACCAGGAAATTTCAAACTAATAACTGCATTTGATACTATTTGCAGTTATACTGTTAAAACGGAATATACCTGCAATGCCAGCTAAAACGTAATAATTGTCTGTTGAGGAACTAACTGTACAAAAATAAGGAGGGCAGAGATTAGAAACTGTAATGCAAGACTGAGATATATGCTACGTTCGTTTTCACATCTATCCTACATTCCAAAATGCTCACTTATTTAAAAATAAAATAAAAAAATACGTATATTTTTTACATTGACAGCCTCATTGTATATCCCCCGGCCCGTGCACATTATACATTTCAAGCCATTGAAACGTTTTTCACCTCTCTTATAATCTATACCACCCTGTATATAGCGTGCTTAATAATGTGTGCAGTGCTGTGGTGGTTTCTGCTACACCCTGTATATCGCCGGCAGCGAATGTTGCGGGAATGCATTGCAGCGCTCTCCCAGTTTATTCGCTGGTCGCCCCGCAGTCGGCACCACCCTGTATAGTCACTCACTCACGGCCAGCCGCGCCGGATATTGGGCCACAAATTTCGTGTCGCGCTGTGTCATGGCGCCGACAATGGAAGTGTCAGAGAGGCGGAGGGGTGGGGGGTGGGGCGCTTCCACTTCCTCTTTGAGCGCTGACGAGTGGAGTGGTTTCTCTTGGATTTATGATCTTTGCCGGCGCAGCACTCTGTGGTGCGAACAACAACGCGCGAAGCAGGAATCACAACGCACAGGACTCGAATCAAACAAAATCACAGATAAATACGAACACGCTAATTGGAAATTTTTCTTTTGAAATCAATTCTTTAAAAAAATAAAATAAAAAAAAATAAAAAAAATCAATAATTGATTTTTACCCCTAATTGGTGCACATAATGGCATTGAACGGTATTTACTGCCAGTTTACTTGGCAGTTGGTTAACGAAACAGCACTGATATAAAATTACGCTCTATGTTCGCTATATTTCATGGGTCTGAAACAATAACCCCAGTAAAATGGCGACCGTAAAAAAAAAACCGGAACTACTATCATTTACACGAAGTCATCACTTGAGCAACATGGCGCTCATGATAGCATCATTAATTATTTTTAGAAAACCTTAAATCTCTCCTGGCCTTTGCTATGAGCACGAAGGCCATTTGTAATTTTAATCTAATCAATACTTCCGCTAAAACTGCAGCTCGAAAATGAAAGCTTCCATGGACACGCGATACAACGAAAATATGGTTTATACAATATGCGGACGACCTTTGCATTTACAAAACATCCAGGAACCTTCAGGACACCTATTTCTATCTTAGCCAAACGCTAACTAAACTCAAGACTTGGCTAAAGGAAAACGGACTCCAAATATCACCAGAAAAATCCGCAGTAATAACCTTCACCCGGCATAAGGTACTGGCAGCTGAAAACATAAGACTTGGACCATATACATTGCCACTCCTAAAGTATATCAAATATTTGGGATTATACTTAGACAACAAGCTAAGATGGACGCGTCAGATATGTGAAACAGTTGGGAAATGTGATAAAGCAATAAACATACTCCGAGCCACTAACGGTGCTTGGTGGGGGGCTGATCCCAAAATCTCAATAGCTCTCTACAAAGCCATGGTGCGACCTCACCTAGATTATGGCTGTGTACTTTACGGATCCGCGTCCGATCAACTTCTGAACCGCCTGGACAAATGTCAGTACCGAGCTCTTCGACTCTGCTTAGGGGCATTCCTGTCGACGCCAACCAATGCACTGCTAGTCGAAACCAATGAAATGCCACTCGCACTGAGGCGCCAATATCTCAGTAAAAAGTTTATAATAAAACAGTTCCAGAAAACCGGAAACGCGCTTACAATAAAAATACGCGCCCTGTGGGCAGCAACATCAACCTCTGCTTACTGGACCCACAGGAACATCCCACCTCTAGTTGCGGCCATCGCTGAGCTAAATGAATATCAGACACAAGTGTTCTCTCTCCCAAGATTACCATGTTACGAAGTTGACTACGAAACCCATATGATCCGGAACGAGATCGTAGAAAATCTGAGATATTCAGAGAACGCCCTTAGCAACAATAATCTTCTAAATGACTATCTAAGTGGTATGGGTCGAGTGGTATATATATATACAGATGGGTCAAAGACTGGCAACATGGTTGGGAGTGCCTTTTTTGACAGCACTAACATAGTGGAAAGGTTGTTCAAGCTGCGTGAGGAAACATCCTCTTTCACAGCCGAACTGTTTGCAATACTTAAAGCGCTGGAATATGCGCTAGAGATGCGCATTCAGAATACAGTTGTTCTCACAGACTGCAAATCGGCATTGCAAAAACTGGATGATGGAATCAAAGATAGAGGGAGGACTCCACTTTTGTATAACATAATGGAGTTGATGACCGACATAAAGAAACAAGGTATGAAGATCTCTTTTATCTGGGTCAAGGCGCATGTCGGACTACATGGCAATGAAAGAGTGGATGCTCTTGCAAAAATAGCCGCACAAACAGGAAACCCAGTTGAACTTCTAATAGGAAGTGATCTAATCCCACTATTTCGCCAAAAATGTATGGAGACCTGGAATGATATGTGGAAATCCACTAACCAACACAAAGGAGCACATTATAGGCAGATACATCCGTTGATACCAAGGACACAGTGGTTCCAAAAGAAATACGCCACAAAAAAAGCAGTCACCATAATATCGAGACTAAAATTCAACCACGGGAGATTCGGAAGCCATCTATACAAAATAAAGCTAGTGAACTCCCCTTTTTGTCAATGTGATGGGCAATCCGAGGCCGACACAAACCATATATTCTTCGGATGTAATAAATACAAGGAAGAAACGGACACCTTTTGGGAAGACTTGAAACATTGGGGTATAAGATATCCAGTCAATGTCAGCCATCTTCTTGCCTTAGGAAATATTTCTATATACCAAAAGATGGTGCATTTTATTACAAGAAACAATATAGAGATATAAACGGGAGATCCCACCCCACTCTTCAATATTGCAAACAGTTACCGTTCATGGAACACTAGACGGTAATGGTTTTATTACATTTTAACCTAATAACTATAAAAATTATGTATTATCAAAATTTACTGTGAAAATGTTTAACCTTTAACTCTCCATCTAACCATCTTTATAATTCTAACAGTGATTTGTATATATGATTGGGGAAATGTGAGCGAATCAGTGTAAATGTATAAATAGAATGTAAATTGAATGTAAATTGACTGTATGGCCAACAGGCCAAGTGTAAATGTATAAATAGAATGTAAATTGACTGTATGGCCAACAGGCCAAGTGTCAATAAATAAAATAAAAAAAAAAAAAAAAAAAAAAAAACGAAAATATCTACATTGAAGAAATATAAATAAACAAAAGCAACTAGTAATTAATATGTTGATTTAAACGAAATAAATACTTTAAATGTTCTGGCAATTGATTTGTTTGCAATTGCTTAACTATATTGAACTGTTACTAAGCTCGGTTTTGTAGTAAGTCTTTGTCCATTTTTAGTCCGGCAACGAAGTGCGGGCGCGTAACGACAGCGTTACAACGCGGTGACCAAAGTAGCCTTTTATTATTACTAATATTCTCAAGCAGAAAATTGTTTCCATGGTCTGCCACACGAATTTTAAAGGTTAATTCGAGTTCATTTGTAACATTTTCTTTCACGTGATAAGGATAAATCAAATACAAAAAAAAGAGTTAGTTTTAGGATTTTTTTTTTTTTTTGAAAAAGTAACTGTATTTTCAAGCCAAATTTACTATCCTAATCATCAAATTCTGTATCGAATTTTTTGTTTGATTTTAGGCGAAAATTTATTTAAGGTATTAGATATGTCGATATTACTGTTCTTCTATAATTCTTCCTTTAACCAAATTAAGTTTTAAAAGATTATTCGGAACAGTAAGTTCGGAAATAACGGAACACTTACTGTTTTGTGCAATTTTCTCCAATAAATCGTGGACTTAAAAAAAAAAAAAAAAAAAAAAAAAAAAAAAAAAAAAAAAAAAAAAAACTGATTCAGAGTCTGCGAATATCCGACCACCCGTGAAAATAAACAAAAAAAAAATGTCCTGCAGTCAGCCACTAGACTACTAAGGATATCTTTAAAATCATATTTTTCCCAAAATTTTACGTTATAGACGTAATAAGGTTAGCAAGAATTAGAGTAGTGTTCAATTGCAAACTTCTGTGTTAAAGGGTTCATAAGCAATGAGAGAATGAATATGGTATCCGACTGTCATTGACAGGGTATGTATTACTAAAAATAGTGAACTAAAAATTTACATAAAACAAACAAAAAAAACTATAACGTTGTGAGTAATTCCACGTCGACGGGTTTTCAGGACCGCAACAGCAATAGACATAACGAGCAAAGCGGTAATTCATTAGAAGTTACCAATACCAGCCGCTAAACTTCTGTTCCTAACATTTGGGGTGGGTTGGCTTCCATGAGTTTTACTGACAGTTGGCGTGTTCAGATCTGAAGTTATGGTTTTATGACCGCATGTGCTTGCTGACGCTAAGCATTTTATACCGACTGCCGGTTAGGGACTAGCTACTAGCGGGGAAAGTGAAGTGTTGGCATCTGTAATTATATGCAGTATACCCTAACAATATGTGTATTTTTTGTTTTGTGAAATTTGTGGACAATGAATAGAGAAGTAACGGAACTCCTACCTCCGCATCCCCATCCGTAACAATTAATGCGGATGTTTCACAGAGGTTTTGTTTAAATTGTAATATACATATATACAGGGTTTACAAAAAGATACGGCCAAACTTTCAGGAAACATTCCTCACACACAAACGAAGAAAATATGATATGTGGGCATGTGTCCGGAAACGCTTACTTTCCATGTTAGAGCTCGTATTGTGGATGGCTGTGATACAATACGCCATTCTCCAGGGCTGCATCAGCGCATCAGGGATTCCATGCGACGGAGGGTGGATGCATGTATCCTCGCTAACGGAGGACATTTTGAACATTTCCTGTAACAAAGTGTTTGAAGTCACGCTGGTACGTTCTGTTGCTGTGTGTTTCCATTCCATGTTTAATGTGATTTGAAGAGAAGTAATAAAATGAGCTCTAACATGGAAAGTAAGCGTTTCCGGACACATGTCGACATAACATATTTTCTTTGTTTGTGTGTGAGGAATGTTTCCTGAAAGTTTGGCCGTACCTTTTTTGTAACACCCTGTATATATTATTCTTTTCTGTTTATACCAGATTCGCTCCATCGTCGCTTAGTTAGCAACAATGTGGTTGTTTTTTCTTATGCCGCGTTTACACTCTCGCGCGAGCTTAGACGAGGCGAGGCGAGGCGAGGCGAGACACCGCGAACGCGAGAGTGTAAACGGTGCACTCGCGTAGTCTCTCTCGCCTCGCCTCGTCTAACGTCTAAGCTCGCGAGTGCCGCTCGCCTCAGTGGCGGTCTCTTGGCGCGAGCCAAAGGCCGAGCACATTGTTTACAGCAGAGGTAGTCAACCTTTTTACCTACCACCCACTTTTGTATCAATGTATACCTTATGAAACAGACGTACAGCGAGTTAAAGCCCATAATAATAATTTGCCAAATACTTTGTCTGAGTTTCGCTACGTTTGGCACAATAAGTTTTTATAAAACTACTCACTGTAGTCAAATCTGTCTTTTTATTTATACTTTGCGTATATAAAAGGACGAAGTTTGGTAAAATTAGATTTTATTATTTGATTTATTAATGAGATTCCTAAGGCAGATGCTGATAAAATAAAAACTGGATATCTTGGTCAATTTTGCAAGGAACAAACAAAGGTCTCCTCTTTCGGTTTCTTTCTTTGGCTATAATATGATTAACAGCATAAATGCCTGATTACATGAGATATGAAGGAAAAGGTTTCATTAAACTGAATATCTGTTGTCATACATTTTGATATGACAGGTGTTTTTTTATTATTTTGCCACAGGTTTTCATATCCATCACTATCGAATTTATGTTTACTTTCTGCGTCATATACGATTTCTAAACCTTCTTCCTGTCAAGTTCTAACAGCTTCTTCAATATTTGCGGTAGAAGGATTTTTCATCCAGTCATACACGTCGAATTTTAAAATATCTACAAATCGTTTTTCCATGTCTAAAGTTAGTTGAGGTGGGTACTGAATCTGTCAATATCATCTGGAGTTATTATCGTTTATAGATAATATTGCGGGAAACTATTGAAATTTTCTTCTTAATAGATTGTAACGCAGTAGTTAAAAGTTTTCAATAAATAATGACATACAGAACATTTTGGTAACCTATAAGAGTTTTATTAGCTCCTTTAAGGTGCAAATCAACATAATTAAATCTATAAATGAATGCAATTTTTCTCGGCGTTGTTTATTTATAAACGTTTCTCAGGAAACAAACCGAGTAATATTGTGCATCAATAATAATATTACTCGGTTTGTTTCCGAGAAACGTTTATAAATAAATCATTAAATCTAATTAAAAAACCTTAAAAAGTCAATTAATTTTTTAAAAAAATAACGAAAGCGTTTAACTATTGGACCAAACCCCCAGAGCCCACCACGATAGCTGGCACGCCCACTAGTCATCCGTGAATGAATTCTTGCGAGAGTGTAAACGGCAGTTCGCGTCAGCGCTCGTGCACGAGGCGAGGCGAGGCGAGGCGCGAGGCGAGGCGAGAGGTAATGAAAGTAACTATGAACTGAACGGTGTGGTTTCCTAAGCGACGAGTCTACGAGTTTGGAGTTGCTCGACAACTAGAACGGTCCAACCTGCTGGGTCTTAGTGTAGGATGGGCTCACCCATTCACGCTGCTACAACTCGTTCCAAGCAGTCTTTCCTCTAGCACTTTCTCGCCGCACACCAGTGTCCTTATCCTTGTTGGATATTTCCTCAAATCACGAGCTATCGCCGTAGCAAGTTCGAGGGGAGGGACCCGTCTTGGTTGTCTGGGAGTCCAACAATATCCAACACGTGCTGCATGTAGTCCTGCAACTCCTTTCACGGCCCAACAACAGTCCTACACAGGAAAAATCGGATCATAGTAGGTCCTACAAGTTGTACTGCGAATGTGCCGCTAGAGCGATGGCGGGCACGGAGATGTGCGGTGGCGTGGCCTTGTGCGTTACACTAATATTAGGCGAACCGTGAACTCCGGAAAGCTCATATGAGAATTATTGCTTTTAGACGCGTGCATAGTTATGTAAATAATTTAATTCACTTGTGAAACCAGCCCCCGTTTTCTGTTATTGAAAGTAGAGGCAAAAAATAAATGAATCTGTCAGTATTCTACAGAAATAGAATATGCTTATGCAAAATTTTTGATAAAAATATATTTATTTTGATGTTAAGTTTATTTTTCATAAAATATTAACATCTAAGAAATTATAAATTTATTTCTTCACCTTCGCATCCGCCTAGGTCGAGCTCTGAACCTCGAAGTTGACCTCCGTTACATCCCTAAGTATGAAGCGGAGTTTGTGGACAGTCCCGACATTCGCCCTGATGGCTGCGGGGAACCAAGTGAGGACGGTCGGGGTCGTGCCAGGTCCCGTTGTACCTCAAAAAATCTCTAAAGGCGCGTTCCCACGATCCCTTGTAACGAAGGCGAGACGGGACGGGACCTCATTAGCCGAGTGTAGGGACGTCCGCGGGCCGCAGGTTAGTCCTAGCTTACCTCGCCGCCACCTCCGCACCACGTTGCCTAGTGCCGTTTGGCACAGAGCACTTTACAGCAACGGAAGGTGTGCGCACCGCTGCTGCAAACCGATGGCAATAGCGCACCGCTACACACGCCTGTGATGTTTACCGACTCAGAGTGGGTAGCTGCGTTTCGTCTCCGCTATCAGAGGCGGCGCTGTTCCCATGGCGTGTAGTTAAGTATTCGTCCCGTCCCGTCCCGTCTCGCCTACGTTACAGGGGATCGTGGGAACGCGCCTTAAGGGCGCTACCTCACTGGGACGCCATGACAACGTTTAATTTTGGTTACCTGTGCCAACCGAAGTTTGCCAAACACAATAGCCACAGAGTAGCCTAGCCACAGATGCCGAGTGCCTAGGCAGTCAGCGCCAACTTCCCCCATTGCAGTGGTGCCTTGAATGGTAGACAAATGAGAGTTATTCAACCTATGCATATTGGATCATTATACTTACATTATTTTTCAATTTTTTACTGGCTCTGTGTGATGCTAATTACTGTACAGTCTCACTTATATAGACGATGGAACGTACGGGAAAACCAGTGATTTTGCCATTTTTAAAGACAGTGCTTTTTACACTAATCTCAATAACAAATCTGTAAATATTCCTGAGACCAAATAACTGGTAGAAACTGGCGACAATTTTCCATACATGACAGAATGGGATGAAGCTTTTGGCTTACATCAAAACCTCATGAGACCATACAGAGGACATAATCTCATTACGAGAAACAAAATATATTAAATTACCGATTATCAAGAGCACGCCGCTACATCGAATGCACATTTGGTATATTATCCAATTTGAAGAGATACTTCAGAGAACGTTTCAGAAAATGGAAGGAAGGCACAAGTACAGTAGAGTCAAGGTGGGAAGAGTTCAAGGAGATAATAAGAAAGGGGGAAGAAAAATTCATTCCAAAGCAGAATATAAAGAGAAGTAGAGAACCTGTGTACTATAATAGGGAAGTGAGGAGGTTAAAGAGGTTGGTAAGAAGAGAACATAACAGAGTTAAGAGACAGCAGGGTAGTAGGGAATATTTGAAACAACTAAACAAGGACTTAATAACAGCAAAGACAATGGCTAAAGATGGATTTATGAAGAGTATTGTCACTGCAGGAGGACCACTGACTGATGCATCTCGAAATTTCTATGGCTATATCAGGAAACTGAGGGGAAGGGAGGGTGTAGAGATGCTCATAGATAAGGATGGAGAAGTAGTTACTGAGGATTTGAAAAAGGCAGAGATTTTAAATAACTGGTTTAGTGAGAGCATTAGGGACAATGAATCAGAAACGGGAAGGTCTAATTCGGAGAACGAGCTTAACAATACGATTAGAAATGAAGATACTAAAAAATTTGAAATTCATCCTGAAGAAATCATGAAGGAAATAAGAAAGCTGAAAAAACATAAGGGGGCTGGTGCAGATAATATTACTACAGATATCTTAAAGATAGTCGGATGTGACATTGTACCTTATCTTGAAATATTAGTTAAATTGAGTCTAGACATTTGCTGCTACCACAGGACTGGAAAAGTGCAATAGTAGTACCGGTACATAAAGGAGGGGTGAGAAATAGAGTCGAAAATTACAGGCCTATCAGTTTGACTTCAATGGTAGGTAAATTAATGGAAAGATTGATATGCAACTACACCAGAAATGTATGTGAGGAACGTAAGTGGTTTTCAAGTAGGCAACATGGGTTCAGGCAAGGATATTCATGCGAATCTCAGTTGGTGGGATATATGCAAGATATTTCAGATGAAATGGACAAGGGAGGCCAAATTGATAGTGTAGCGCTGTATCTTTCAAAGGCATTTGACAGAGTAAGCCACAAAATGGTAGTAAATAAGGTAAAAACTATTGGAGTGGATGAGAAAGTGATTTGCTGGGTAGAAGAATTTTTAAAAGGTAGAAAACAGAAAGTTAGGGTGGGAAATGCGGTATCAAAGGAAGTGGAAGTAAAAATGGGAGTGCCGCAGGGTAGCGTATTGGGACCATTGCTATTCATTATTTTAATGAATAATTGTTTTGATTGTTTACTATCTGAAATTAGATTGTTTGCAGATGACATAATGCTGTATAAAAGGATCAAAACGATAGAGGACTGTAAACAGTTGCAGGGTGATCTGGACAGGATATCTAGTTGTGTTGGTAAACATGGGATGAAGATAAATGCAAAGAAGAGTCAGCTAATTAGATACACAAATAAAAAACAAAAGGTAAATTATGAATATAAGGTGGGGAAAGAATTGCTTACTGAAGACTTGAAATGTAAATATCTTGGCATTACATTTGATAACAAGCTTAACTGGGCAGGACATATTGGACAGGTGGTAGGAAAAGGTTTCAAAGTTCTGCACTTGTTGGAGAGAGTGATGAGGGGATGTACGAGAGAAGTCAAGGAATTGGGTTACAAAACTTTGGTAAGAGCATTGCTCGAATATGGTAGTGTAGTATGGGACCCACATTTTGAGTATCAAATACAGGAGTTGGAGAAGGTGCAAAGAAGGGCTGCTAGATTTGTTTCTGGAAATTATCGCAGAATGCAATCAGTGATAGATATGATAAAGGAGCTGGAATGGGATTCATTGCAAGACAGGAGGAGGATGAGGAGGGTCATGGGAGTGTACAGGGCATATACTGACGATGAGGCATGGAAAGATATTGCAGTAGGTATGAAAAGTAGTTCATGGAAGGGAAAAGATGACCATGACCACAAGCTGGCACTCGATTTCAGGCACAAGGGTGTGGGAAGATTCTCTTTTTTAGGTAAGGGTGTCAGGGATTGGAATGAGTTACCAAGGGGAATGATGAATAACCTACCGAAAACGTTAAAAGAATTTAAAGATAAAATTTGTAGAGGGCAAATTTAGGTGAGTGTAGGATAGGGGGAAGTTGGGTGTGTAGGGAAATTGCCACCGGAGCCTGTGCTCCATTGCAATTAAATTAAATTAAATTAAACACAGACCGTTTTGATTTTTCACAATAAATCTTTCAGTATGAAAATTCATATTTTATAACACAAATCACACTTTTTATAAATAATATTGTGCTTAAATTGATCAGCTGGCTGGCCACTGGGTGTGTGAGGTGCTGCTTAAGCTAAGTTTCCATTACCACAAATTTGTCCCGCAACATGTTGCGGCACAAGTGCCTGCACATGTGCCACAAATTTGTTGACATGGAACCGGTCTGCAACGTGTTGAGGCACAAGTGCCGAGGACTGAAATGTGCCAAGGGGCTGCGGGACACAACATGTGCCTCAACTTGCGCCACAGCCCATGGAAACAGACTGCGACATGTCCCAGTTACATGCACAAGCGCACGCATGCGCAATACACACTCTGTGATCAGCGCGTGTTTCCTTGTCTGTGGTAATCGTACTTTATTCAAAGCTAGTGTAGAGTTTGTTTCAAGATGGAGTGGTCGAAGAATAATGTAACAAAGCTTTTAGAACTCTATGAACAGGGGACAGTGCTGTTGAACATAACTGATGCGAACCACAAGAAGTCGTACAATAGAATTGACGCCATGCAACAAATTCCTGATGTTCTGGAATGTCCCAATATTTAAGAAAAAAAAAAATAGGTATGAATCTTGAAATAGCGGATTTGGAGATACTGTGTATATTCATTAAACAACTATAGCTATCACCTGTCGATAAGAAACGAAGGGTTGTCGCTAACATTTCACCTGGAGAAATTGGCTCCTGGAGTTTATAATCTTCGGCCCAACAAGGTTCGTAACAATTGGAAATCACTTGCTGTCATTCTAACAAAATTCTCGTACCCACTTTGGAGACGTAGGTTTGCCATCAACGAATTGTAAACTCCTTCTGAATGTCTTTTGCTAGAAAAGTTCTAATCCACCATCTCGGTCATTTTTTTTTTTTTTTTTGCACGTTCATAGTATGCGCCTGCCATCACAACAAAAGCTGAGTTGTCCATATCACTCAAATATTTGAACCAAGAAATCACTCCACTCAAGAAACTGGAAAACATTGCATCTGATTCCCTGTACAAACTTCAACTGTAGTCTTGCACTCGAGATCTCTCTGCAAATGTTGCAGATGTCCCAGGCAATTGGAAACAGTTGAACAATTAGGCGCAACATGTGCCGGGCACAAGTTGTGCGACATGTGCCAGGAACTTGTCAGAATGGAAACCTACCTTTACACGTGTATATTTCATTGGCGACATCGGCAGCGAGCCAGAGTATCTAGATACGACGTCGCCACACGGTCGCCAGGTGAGTTAGCTGCCATATAATTCAATATTAACTGTTTGGATACGTAGCTGGCAAAGGCGTCATGACATCCAGGTGAGACTGGAATCACAGACATATGGAAACAATTCAGTTTCTGCCATTGCTCCAGGAACTGACAATTCTAATTACACAGTATAAATGCAATGTTAGCCAATATATTCATAGACAACATAGAAATGGAAACACTGCAAAAACTAATCCCCCAGAAAGGATACAAGATTCTGTATTGGTGGAGGTATGTTGATGATATTCTATGCCTCATAAATGAATCAGATGAAAGAATAAATGAATTACACCAGGACATAAACAATATACACACAAAAATTACATTCACAATAGAAAAAGAAGACATAGGAAAATAATTGTTTTGGATCTCACCATTAAAAAACATGAAAACAAACACTCATTCCAAGTATACAGAAAACCTACAGCAACAGACCAGATAATACATTCCACATCAAACCACCCACACAATCACAAACAGGCTGCAATACGTTTCATGGTAAACAGATTAAACAGAATCCCACAAACAAAGAACTCAACACAATAAAGAAAATAGCAACAAAAAATGGATATGGACCACACACAGTTGACACAATAAACAGAAAAGTAATTAACCAAATGAAAAGAGAACAAATAATAAACAGCACAACCAAACTGCAACCACATAGATCCCACCAGATAAACACATCTACAACACACACAGTTAAAACAAACACACAAACCACACAGTACAATGAAAACAAAAGGAAATGGTATGCAATGACATATTCTAACAAATACACACACCGAATCGCAAACATTTTCAAAAAAACAAGGCATCAACATTGCACTGAGAACTGACAACTCACTGCAAAGACAAATTAGACCCCATTCAGACACAAACAAATATCACAATTCAGGCATTTACCAACTCACCTGTCAAAAATGTGAAGCAGTATACATAGGGCAAACAAGAAGACAATTCCAAATCAGATACAAAGAACACATGAGGGCATTAAAATACAATAACCATTCCACATTTGCCGAACACCTCATGGAAAATGACCATTCACCAACAAACATAAACACAGATATGCAAATTCTCACTATACAGGAAAACTTATATATTTAAAAAAGCAAAAAATGAAGGCAAACAGGTACTAAACGACCAAGTAAACCTCACAAATAAAACGTTACTCAATTTAATATACACAAACTCGACAGACAAAACAAAATAAACAAAAACTGTATAATAAAACCACACACATAAATATAAAACATTTTAACAAGACCATCACACATACACGGAATTTTAAAAAATCGCGCTGTCGGCACGAGACATTACATATACAAACAAGATGGCCACAGCAGACAACCGAAGGACGCGAAAGAGCACCAGAGACATGACATAAACAAACCAACAGATGGCAGAACGATGAAAACACACAATAGTGTAAATACGATACAGGCGAACCATGCTTTGTATAAAGAAACGGAGATGCGCAGCTGCATACCGTATTAAAAAATGTAAATAGTAAGTAACTATTAGCTATAAAATATCTCATGTTCATAATCACGTAATAATAGGATAAAAATGTATATAAAAACTGTAACACAGATTCGTCGCTGATGATGCCTGGATGAGAGGTGAAACGCGTACGACGCAACAATAAATAAATTAAACAGTTGCATTGGCGTTATCGTTCAACTGGTAACACATTATAAACGTTGGACAAAATGCCAATTATAAGCCCTGATAAGAATTAAGACTGTGCGTTATCCAGTAGGAGCCAACCGTACATAATAATATATTTGTAACCGGGCTCTGTTTGTCTGATTTTTTGTTACTATAGTGCCAATTTCGATGGAGTTTACAGAGCCTGAAAGCTTACGGTGTATCATGACAGAACCACGGAGCAAGAAACGATAATCTACTCGCAGCCAGAAGAGCCAGGCGCCACTGAGACACTCCATTCTCACCCTTAAAAGATACCCATCAAAGATCGCATTACATCACAGATAAGCACCTCACTTTTTGGATTCTGTTAAACCGAGTGTGGTGGGTGTACGGTTAACGTTCTGGCCTCGCATTCGTGAGGACGCCGGTTTGAATCCCAGTCCGGGCATCCAGGTTTGGGTTTTCCACGGTTTCCCCAAATCACCCCCGGAGAATACCGGGATGCTTCGTTCTGCCCAGTCCTATGCCGCCCCGCCTGAAATGACATCCACGTCGACAAGGCGTAATGCCATAAGCAAAAAAAAAAAAAAAAAAAAAAAAAAAAAAAACGGTTAATATTATTTTTGTTATTTACCCCTTCAGTATTTTGAAATATAGTACGTAAGAGTACATGGCAAATCTTACCACTACATCAACACATTAGCAACACCTTGCGATATTAACTATACGGCAAACCTTACGACCATACTCCATTAGAAACTTCTGATGGAATGCCAACCAAAGTTTCTGATTAATTGCGGTACTAAAACTAGAACGCATTTGCGTATAATTATTTCCTTCTCGCAGTAAAGTGCCTATTTTCACCTAGCTTTAAGAACATTTGACTAAATTACATTAAACTATTTAATAGCTGGTGGAAAATCGGAAATAAGAATTAAGTAGCCAAAACAATCGAAACTTTCTACATTAGAGTTAGATTTATTCCCGTTCCGGGATACTAACTGATACCTGGAAAAAAAAATGACATTGATGAACGCATTAATTCACATAAAATGCTAAACAACTTAGTTGATTATATTCTGAATTTAGGAAGTTTCTGGAACCATTTAATAGAAATAATGACCGCTGAATTTACGTTAAATAGGAAACCGTCGCAAAATTTCAAAGACAAAACACACGTTATCCTATATACATGTGCGGATACACTTGACAGACCTTTCGAAAGGACATATACGTATACAGGGTATTACAAAAAGGTACGGCCAAACTTACAGGAAACATTCCTCACACACAAATAAAGAAAATATGTTATGTGGACATGTGTCCGGAAACGCTTACTTTCCGTGTTAGAGCTCGTATTGTGGACGGCTGTGATACAATACGCCATTCTCCAGGGCTGCATCAGCGCATCAGGGATTCCATGCGACGGAGGGTGGATGCATGTATCCTCGCTAACGGAGGACATTTTGAACGTTTCCTGTAACAAAGTGTTTGAAGTCACGCTGGTACGTTCTGTTGCTGTGTGTTTCCATTCCATGTTTAATGTGATTTGAAGAGAAGTAATAAAATGATCTCTAACATGGAAAGTAAGCGTTTCCGGACACATGTCCACATAACATATTTTCTTTGTTTGTGTGTGAGGGAGGAATGTTTCCTGAAAGTTTGGCCGTACCTTTTTGTAACACCCTGTATATTTAAAGCAGATTTAATGTACTGGAAACTTGACGAATGTTTTTTTTTCAAAGGGCGGAGATAAACTTTGAAGTGACATTGTGCGTAAATTGCGTCTTTTATGTTACTTTTAAATAAACAGCGAGAATTAATTAAATTTTGAATGACGTTCCTACTACAGATATTTCACGCGCCATGTCTGTGCGTATTATTTTTTTTTTGGCTGTGTTTTATATTTATGATGTAAAAGCGTTGTCACAGAGTAAAACAAATGAATGAGCCAGACACATGCCGTGTCACGTCTGGTTTAAAGTATTTAGCCGTTTCTAATGATTTTGCTTAATGTTTGGTCGGTAGACATAAACATGGAGACAGCAACATAAGAACAAGCCCTACCCGCCAGTGATAACGTGAAGTGTTATTCCGAATTCCGGACCCTCCTCCCCCCTCCTCCCCCCTCCTCCCCCCTCCTCCCCCCTCCTTACCCCCTCATCCCCCCTCCTCCACCCCTCATCTAGAGAGACTTCGTGAGATTTGGTCGGAACCCCCCTCTAAAATGACGTGTTATTTTGAGGGAGAACCCCCCTTACCCCCCCCCCCTACACCCAATCGACCGCGCAACTTTCTGAGACCTTTTTTTTCTTTTTTAGGTCTCATGCTCCGAAGAGTGGTTATCAACCCCTAAGGTCGGTTTTTCCCGAAATACCCCCCCCCCCCCTAAAATTGACTTTCGCGTCATTTGTAGACTTTTTTTTTAGTTCTACAATACTACACGAATTTCAAAACCTCACTTGAGATTTCCGTTAACCCCCGCCCCTCCCCCTTAGTGAGGTTTCTTGAGAGTTCGCCGGACACCCCCCTCCACCCCCTATTTCACCTCACGTCATTAATGGATGTCCCCTTCGAGGCGTGCAACTTTGGATGTGGGAGATACAACGGGACCTGGCACGAGACCAGGCACCCGCACGCCCTGATTGCGGCTTCCCTCAAAGTGATTTAAAAAACGACGTATTTTTTTTTTCTATTGAGACTATACCTCGGGGGATAGTGGGACTAGCAGAGAGGCTCCAGCAGTACTGCCAGGTTTCCTCTTCGGCGTGGTTCGTTGCGGCCGCCGCAACCACGTAACTCCCCGCGGGCAAAATGTGCCCAGCCTCGCCATCCCCGCTGTAATGGCGGATAGTTCCCAAGGGCTATTTTCTGCGATGGTGGTGGGTGCTTAGTATTTGGTATATCGGGGGGGGGGGAGGGGTAGGTTCCGCGAGGGCGATATGAGTATGCCCTTTGACCGGACCCATCATCCCTGGAACATTGTCGTTGATCGAGAAATCATACGCTGTGTCTCGGACATTCTGGAGGCAGTGAGTGATATATTCTATGCGCCGTTGCGGCTTTGGAGGCAGGTAGGTGAGATCTGCGGCCACAGAGGAATAGTTTGTTTTCGTTCACTGCAATCAGTTTTTCGAGAATGTCAGCGAGCACGGACTAGCTTCGCTGCGAGCGAGGGTATAATGGAGAGGCTTCTCAAAAGATCTGCGCAGCACTCCATACCTACTACAAGTGGCAGGGGCGGAAGCAAACCAAAACCGTAAAAAGTCAAACTTTATGACTACAATTGGCTAGTTGAGTAAATTTGAAAAATATCTTAATACTTTACCTTATTATCTATTTTACTAAAAAAACGTATTATTTTTCCCGTTAGACGCTTTTTTGAGCGGTAAAATCTTATGAAGTCGCGTCACCAACATGCCGTAGTAATAGTATATCTGCAGCTATAAGTATGACGTATTGCACAGTGAAAGTATAGATTATACTATAATATACTATTGCAGCGCGCGCAGGTCCCCGTGAACACATATATACATAAATACAGTCATTTACCATATATACGTGACTGTAAGTTTTTTTTTTTTTTAACTGCTTTACGTCTCTTTTTAACATCGAGGTCTTTAGAGACGGGAAAGGATGGGGGGCAAGGATGGGAGCAAGGAATGGGAAGGAATTCAGCCATGGCCTTTTGAAGGAAGCATCCCGGCATTTGCCTGGAGTGATTTGGGAAAACCATAGAAAACCCAAATCTGGATGCCCGGACGGGGATTCGAACCACCGTCCTCCCGAATGCGAGGCTAGAACGCTCACCGTTACACCACCCCGCTCGGTCTGACTGTAAGATATACAGGGTGTTTCAAAAAGAATATACGTATTTCGAATGCATATATTTATTAAACTGTAAGACATACGAATATGAAACTTTACACACACATTTACGAACCTCTTAAGTTCAGATTACAGATGTTCAATATGTCCTCCATCAGCCACACGAACAATATCACATCGATACTCAAATTCCTCCCATACTCGGGCAAGCATGTCCTTCGTCACTGATGTTACGGCAGTACGGATCCGGTTCCTCAAGTCCTCAAGGTTCTGTGGGAGTGGTGGTACATAAACGTTGTCTTTAATGAAACCCCACAGGAAGAAGTCACAGGGTGTCAAATCCGGTGACCATGGAGCCCAGCTGATGCACGCTAAGTCGCCAGCTCCTTGACGACCATCCCAACGGTTCGGTAGAGTTTCATTCAGATATTCACGCACTTGGCGACTCCAGTGAGGGGGTGCCCCGTCTTGTTGAAAAATGAAGTTTTTTTTTTTTTTTTTTTTTTTTTTTTTTTTTTTTTTTATTGGCATTTGGAAAAAACCATACAGCCAGCAAATTACATTTATCTTTGGTTGATTAAAGAAATGAAATTATAGATTGAATGTGCTCCTTCTCCAGCTCTGTCTTACCATCCGATATATACGACATACAAAATTAGCAGCATAAAGTTTATACAATATATGACACATACAATTGGACATGTGTGGAGCACACCATACATAAAATACGTAAAATATACAATATGTACAACATACAATTTAAAAGAATATACAGGTTTTAGGGAACAATAAATAGAATATACAATATGTGCATATAAAATTTGATCTACAATGTTGAACATGCTAATTATGGACATGTTCTGGTGAGACCTGTTTGTTTTATGTCGGCTACGTTAGAGGACAAGTGCCGTAGTTGACTCAGGCGAGTTGCCGAGATCATAGCCACAATTTGTATCCTTATATTATAGGAGTTGTTTAAGATTGGTTCCGGTGTCGCGCTATATCTTGATATGGTTTTCTTCAAGAAATTGGGTTATGGCGTGATAGATAGCAACGTCTTCCAAGGCCAGGAGGTGGGTTACATTTAAGGGTAACTGTAGTCCTAATTCCACTAGTTCTTGTATAAGTTCGGAGCACTTTCTGCCATTTCTCCTTGCAGGCAAATAGAAGGTGGTTTGGCTCGCATTCGCTGACTCCATCGCAGGTGCAACTTGGTGTTTCCCTTAAGTTGATGCGATGCAGGTGTTTGGGGAAGAGCCCATGATTAAATTTCAGTCTTGCAATGGTGGTTATCATTTTCCTGGATGTGTATTTTTTTCGTGCCACTGTGCCTTAGGAATGGTCGGGTGGATGGTGCCGTAGTGTCTTCCTTTTATTTTTATAGAATCTTGCCACGATGTATCCCACATTAGTTTGGCTTTGTTTCGTATACTCGCAAGGAGATCAGTTGCTTTAATGTGTGGGAATATTGTGCCATCTGTGGTTGCCTCGCTTTGCTAGCTGATCCGCCTCTCTCATTTCCTTTGATCCCCGTGTGTGCTCTAATCCACATGAAAATGGTTCGTTTTCCACTATCTTCTAACTCCGTGACCGTCTCGAGAATATTGTGAGTTAGGTGACATCTCCATGCGTTACTGTTCAGGTGCTGCAGGGATTCCAGGACACTCCTAGAGTCGGATAATATGATTACTGTTTTGAAGGTGGTGTTCTTTGCATATTCTAGGCCTTTGACGATCGCAACCATTTCAGCAGTGAATATCGATGCCTCACTGTGGAGTTTATAGCTAGCCTGAATTCGCGCATTCATATCCACAAAGGCACATCCTACCGTGCTACCGATCTTTGAGCCGTCGGTATAAATGTGGACACTATCTTTGTATTGTGCAAGATTTTCAGACAGGAGGATTATGTTCCTAGCCGTGCTTTCGGTAAATGGTATATTCAACCTTGCTTTCGATTCTTGTCAAGGTTGTTTTATATGGGTATTCGAAGCAGGGCATTTGTCCTGAGGAGAATATTAGCGGCTGATGTTGAATTAGGTCCTTGTAAGACATGAGGAATGATGGAATTTTTTTCTTCGCCAGTAGCTATCGATGTGGTTCTTCTCACCAGTGTCTCCAGTGCCTCCATTAATGGGCTATTTACGAATTGCATAGTCTTTAACACAAATTTACTACTTAAGTAATATCGGCGGATATTCAGTGGTGGTTCCATGGCCTCTACCAAGAGAGCGTTAGTGGGGGTAGAGTGCATTGCGCCGAAGCATATGCGTAATGCCTTGAATTGTAGTTTGTCTATTTGGTACAGGAGGCTATCAGCTGCAGAGCTATAGCAGAGGCATCCGTAGTCGATTTTGGATCGCACTAGGGCTCTGTAGAGAATCATGAGCGTTTTCGGATCTGCACCCCACCAGTAGCCACTTGTTGCCCGCAGCAGGTTGATTGCTTTCTCACATTTGTTAGTTAAATGTTTTATGTGTGGTCCCCAATTCAGTTTGTGGTCTATCTGCATCCCCAAGTATTTGATTACCTTTTTGTTAGGAAATGTATATGGTCCAAGTTGTACAGATGTCATTTGTTGTATCTGTGCCTTGTGTGTATCATAACCGATGATTTTCCTGGTGAGATTGTCATCCCGTTCTCCTGTAAGCATATCTTTAGCCGTTCCATTGTTATGCTGAGCAGGTTTATGCATTCCATCAGAGTTTCGCCTTCTGCGTAGAGGCATATGTCATCAGCATATTGCAGTATATATACTCCCCTCGGTAGTATTTTGGCAAGGTCACTTGTATATATATTAAAGAGGATAGGTGATAATATTGATCCTTGTGGAAGTCCCTGGCTTGTGTGTCGCGGTCCTATTGTAGCGCCTTTATATTTTATGACAAGTATTCTGTTTTCCAGCAGTGAGATGAGATTGTGAGTAAAGACTGCGGAGAAGTTCATCTTTTGCATCTTTTCCCCTAGTAGGTTGAGGTTGACATTGTCGTATGCACTGTTTATATCAGTGTAGAGGGTCATCAGGTAACGGTTTTTGCTTAGGCTGGAGTGGATGTCGGTGGTAAGCCTTATTAGGAGGTCATTGGTGCCTCTTCCTCGTCTGAACGCCCACTGGTGGTCTGGTAGAAGGCTATTATGTTCGACAAACCACTCGATCCTGTTTTTCACCATCCTCTCTAGTAGTTTGTATGGGCATGGCAGTAGTGCAATCGGTCTGTAGGTTGCAGTTGTATTCGGGTTCTTCCCCGGCTTCAGGATCGGAATTATTCTTGAGGTTTTTAATCCCGCGATCTGTATTCTTTTGTTCCAGACATTTAAGATTTTTAACAGTCTTTCTTTTCCTCGTGGTGGTAAGTGTTCAATCATTCCATAGTGGACGTTGTCCGTTCCTGGTGCCGTGTTGTTCGACTTCTTGGACGCTTTTGCAAATTCCTCCATATTAAAAGGTCTTGACATCGAATCTCCAAATTGGTCTTCGGGTAGGGGATTGCGGTTTGGGTTCACGGAAGGAGGTGCAAGGGTTGTTAGTATGTCCTCTAGCATTTCCGTGGTTATGCTAGGTGATACATACATATTGTCAACTGATTGTCTGTATTTTTTCACTTTTGTCCAAATGGTAGTAATAGGTGTGTTTCTATTGATTGATTCACAATATTTTTTCCACCCAGCACTCTTCTTTTGCTTTAATGTTCTTTTCGTTCTAGCTTGTACTGTGTTGAGTTCTATGAAGTTTTCCATGTTACTGCACCTGCGGTATATTCGAAGCGCATCACTTCTTTCTTGGATGGCCTTGTCGCATTCTTCGTCCCACCATGGAGGCTGGTTCCTAGACGTGTAGGTTTTCTGCTTTTTCTTTGGTATGCTTTGTTTAGCTGCAAGCTTGATAATTCGGATAAGGTTGCCATAATCTTCCTCTGTCTCACCAGTCTCTTCCGACCTCCGTAGATGTATTCCTGCGCTATTTGCGTATGTGCCCCAATTTGCTTCGTTAATATTCCAGTTATAATCTGGTGTAGCCTGAGGTTTTCTATTGTTTTGTTTTAAGTTGATGGTAATCAAAATCGGATAGTGGTCTGATCCCAGAGGCTCATGGATCACTTTGTGCTCGATCAACGCTGCGATGTTCGTAGACGCTAGCGCGATGTCTACTACTGATTTCCGTTCTTGTGGGTTGCTAATTCTTGTAACTGTACCGTCATTGAGTATCACTAAGTTTTGTTCTTCCATTACGTCTAGCATGATACGGCCAAGTCTGTTTGTTTTTTTCGCACCCCCAAGCACTATTGTGGGCGTTGAAGTCACCAGTAATGATAAATGGGTCAGTTATTTGCTGTAGCAACCTTACAATTTGGGGTTTGGTTAGGGTTACATTGGGGGGGCTGTATACTGTCACTATTGTTAGCCTGGTGTTGTTAATTCTTACGGACATAGCACAGGCCTCAATTGGTAGTCCTGTGACGTCTAATTGCAGTGCGTCATGTGACATGCTCTGTCGGACCAAGATGGCTGTTCCTCCATAGCCGTCGTCGCGGTCGCATCGGATGATGCTGTAGCCATTGATTCTAATGGTGTCTGGTGGTTTTAGCCATGCTTCCGCAACTGTGGCGATGTCCACGTCATATGCTCTTAATGCCTGTTCAAAGCTCTCCTTGTTAGATCTTAATGAGCGTGCGTTCCATTGCAGCATTTTGGTTAAACGTCCTTGGGCCATAATTACTTTAGTTATTGGGTACATTGTTCGGAGGCCTTCATAATCTGCTGAAGTGAGTTCATTACTTGTGTTGGGTCCACCGTGCCGTTAGTTCTGATCATCTCAATAATGGATATAATTAAACTCATCAGCCTTTCTATAATTGGGGTTTCGGTGGTTGTAGGCTGGTTTCCCGCTGACTGTTGGTGGTTTTGTAGAGTTTCTGTCATTCTCTGTGGGTGTGGCGGGTAAGGATTGTGAGTTATTGGTTGGCTTGGCCCGTTGCTTCTCCACATTACGTTTTGGGGAATCCTAACTTGATTGCCTGTTGTGTTTAGCTTTACTGTGCTGGTATTTGGCTGTGTTTGTTTGAAATGGTAGTACTGTACTGGTTCCGCTAGGTGCACGGGTCGTTGTGGGTAAGATTGAGATACTGGATATGTCTCTTCACGGAGAGTTGGACATGAGCTGTGATTAATTGGAGTATATGGTATAGTGGTTAACGGCGGGAATTCGGTGGGGCTGTTAACCTGGGGGCTAGGATTAGTTGCTATTCGGGCATAGTGTCTGTTTTCGAATGTAGCTACCGCTTCGCTGTAGCTGACGTTATTGTATACCATATGCTGCTTGATCGCTTTTGCTCTCTGGAAAATGGGACATGAGCGGTCGGTTGCCAAGTGTTGCCCTGAGCAATTTGCGCAGAGTTGTGGAGCTGTCTTGGGGCATGAGTCGGCATTGTGTTCCATTGTGCAGAAACTGCATCGAACCTTACTGCGGCATTGGTTACTGCCATGTCCAAAGCGTAAACATTTAAAGCACTGAATGACGGCGGGGATGTAGGGTTCAACTCTGCATCTTACACCGTGGATGCACACAAATTGAGGGAGAAGTTGTGATCTAAAGGTTAGAACGCATACCGGTAGTGGAATTACTTCTTGCTGCCCTAGTTTAACAACTTTTTTTTGTGAATCGCCTAATATTTAGTACTGGGAACTCACACTCTATTACTGAGAGGATTTCGGTGTCACTAAGTGAAGTATCGACATTTCTCACCACACCCTGTCTTTTGAATCATAGATTTTGGGATATACGCCTCCAAGTTATTTCTGATGAAGACTTCAGATTTTACAAGATTGTTTGCCGAGTCTCTATTGCTAGATTCTATCTTGATTCTATTCCGACCGCAGCTTGAGATGTTTACTAGGTTGTTTGATGTCATGAAACCCTGCTCCCTCAGTAGTTTTCCTATCGACATCGGGTGGATACGCCCAACGATCTTGTCTTTTCCTTCAACTATTACTACATACGGTCCACTGTCACTTGGTTCATACCTGTTGTTCTCTGAGCACTGCTGTGGAATCTGCAGGTTGTTGACAGCAGTGTGTGCCGGTGCCAGTGACGCTGTCGTGATGTGTGAGGCTGCTGGGCTCTGCTGTAGACACTGCGGGTTGTTGGCGGTAGATAGTGCCGGTGCCTGTAGCGGTGCCATGCTGTATGAGGCTGCTGGGCTCTGCTGTAGACACTGCGGGTTGTTGGCGGTAGATAGTGCCGGTGCCTGTAGCGGTGCCATGCTGTATGAGGCTGCTGGGCTCTGCTGTAGACACTGCGGGTTGTTGGCGGTAGATAGTGCCTATGGCGGTACCATGCTGTATGAGGCTGCTGGGCTCTGCTGTGGACGCTGCGAGTTGTTGACAATAGTGAGTTCTGATGCCAGTGGCAGTGCCATGCTTTGAAGATCTGCTAGGCTCTGCGATCTTATGCCGTCTGACGACAGTCGTGCGATTTTCTCTGTCGCGCGCGTGGAACTTCTTCTGTCTCCTTCTTCCGGTACCTGGCGTTTGGTGGACTTGACACTCGAGAGTTGGTGGCCGCACATGGGGTCGTCTGTCTCCGGTTCAGGTAGGTTAGGTGTGGTGTTGGCTGGGTTGGTTTCTTCTGTTGGTTGGCTGGTAATCGTATTCAGTGCTGTTGATATTACCATACTTGTTGAAGGCTGAATGAGATTTGTCTCTCTAGTTGAGGTATCCTCTATGTTGTGAGTACCTCCTTCACCGTATAATCCTCCAAACATCGTCGGCGCTATTCGCTCTGATAAAGTTTAGAGATGATTACGGTGGTTAACAGATTAGGTGGATGTCAAGCGTCGATGATTTCAGTTCAACAAGTATCTTATGTTTCGCTTTTGACTAAATACTGGTTATTCACTGTACCCTTGACTGGAAAAACTGTAACTTCCTGGTCCGTTTATAACACAACAACTGTACTAAGCCGCTTCGCGCGCACAAGGAAGTTTCTCCTCCGAAGGTTGCGACTCGACTGCGAAAAAAAAAATGAAGTTGTCTTCGTGCAGCCTCGGAAACAAGCAGTTTTGTAACATAGCGAGATACTGCTGACCGTTAACTGTGTTTCCATCAAAGAAGAATGGGCCGTAAACAGATGATCGGGATATCGCTCAAAACACGTTGACTTTAGGCGAATCTCGTACATGTTCAATGACTGCATGTGGGTTCTGTAGACCCCAAATTCGAACATTGAGTTTGTTTACCTGACCCCTAACATGGAAAGTCGCTTCATCACTGAAAACGATGCGTTGTGTGAAAGTGTTATCATTGTCAATAGCATCATTAATCTCGTTACAAAATGCCACACGTTTCCGTTTGTCATCAGGACGCAGAGCTTGTAACAACTGTAACTTGTACGGCTTCATAACCAACCGACGTCTCAAAACACGCCAAATTGTTGTTGTAGATAGTTGTAACTCCCGACTGGCACGACGAGTTGATTTTGAAGGACTACGTTGGAAAGCAGTTTGAATTCGTGCAACATGTGCCTCAGAAACACGAGGGCGGCCAGGACTCTTTCCTTTACATACACATCCGGTATCTTCAAACTGTCGATACCATCTACGAATGTTCCACCCATTCGGAGGATGCATTTGGTACCTCAACCTGAAACGTCTTTGCACTGTAATCACGGAAATACACTTCGCAAACTCGATAACACAAAATAAACTCTGCTGTGGAGTAGCCATTTTAAACATATGACGGTTACCATGAATAACACAAGACGACTGACATCTAGTTGCTATTAAATAAACTAGACTATGTATTCGTTTGTCCAATAGCCGAGCCGGGGCGCAGCGATCGATCGTTTGGTCAAAAGAATACTTTGTAATACGTATATTCTTTTTGAAACACCCTGTATATATATATACCGCACTGTCACGGATCCTCAGTGCTCGTGAAAGGTTATACATTGTACCTTATAATACCGTATCTATGTAAAGCTTTTTGACTATCTTGTTAATTTTTTGTTTGGTATCATATTTGAATTAATCTTACGAATCAGACGTTATAAGTTCCAAGTCATTTGCGGTCGACATGGGTGAAGTGGTGAAGCGCCGTACCGTAAAATGGAAGATCACGGGATCGAGTCCACAATAGGAGAAACTTTTTTGAAGTGAAAACTTCTTTACGCGCATTGGCCGATTTTTGGGTGGGTAAAATGTTATTATTTCGCGTCACCGACATGCTAATGCTAACAGTTTATCTCTATAAGTATGACGTGTCACGCGTAGCTTTAAGTTTTCAATCCCCAATGACTACCAGATGTTTGTTTATGACTACCTGTCCCGCTCACAGAATAAGCCTATGATGTGAGATCTAACTCATCGCCAGCGAGAAAATAACAGTAACACCGCACCTTTCGTTCGCTGAAGTGACGACAAGTATTTCGACTGCGACTAGTACAGGAGAATCGGGTAATATGGAATACCATTTATGTTTTGTTGTACAATATAGTACTTAAAATAATTTAACACCTGAAACTAAAACCAATACAACCTTCAACTTCTTGTGATAACATATATCTAATACAAAGCTGTCAAAACAGATTTTTTTAATTAGTAACATTTATTTTAAAAAATTGTCGTTTGGAGAGTAATATGGAATAGGCGGGTAATATGGAATAGAAGGTTTCAAATAACGTAAACTATCTGGAATTGAGATAAATGGATTTAATGATACTTTTTAGTCAACATCATCATCATCTTTGTCGGATTCAATAGCTATCGCTTCTTTCTTTTTCGGCTGTTCTTAAAACAAAACATAATTAATTAAGAAATATTTACTTCCTCAATTGTTATTTTATTATTTTCAATCAATATTAACAAAAATCGTATTACTGACATTATATTTGATTATTAATGTATTTCAGCTTGGTAATTATTTTTCAGGTTGTATGAAATACCACAGTTTTATGTCTGGTTTTATGGAATACCAAGTATCTCATATTACCCGAATCGCTATCTTGGACAAAATAGGTTGGATGATATTATAAAAAATATGCCAGCCAGAAAAAAGACCTGTACAACAAACCATCACTCTTTTAGTACACATTACACTAACACTAGCGATCAACAAAATAAATATAATATTTTGTATATATTTTAGAAAACTAATCTGCAAAAATTCTCGAAAGTGGAAAAACAAACTTTGTTGGATAGCAAACACAGTTCAGCTCCCAAATGACCGACCTTCATAACTAAGCATCAGAGTAGTTTTGAGCAGCATTTGCTCTGCTGATCAAAATTTATGATAAAAATAAGTCCTTCATAATTATTGTAAAACAAACTGTATGGGTGAAAATCTATTATATTTTTCATGGCCCTATATCAAAGTGTCAAAGTCAAACCTTATTCAATCGTAAGTACGTATCCTACTTAATATTACGACATAAAAATTTCTTGCGTATCCTTGGCCCTTTGACTACAGGGCTCAAGTGAATTTAAAGGTAACAATATAGTGGACATTCGAACTGAAGTCATAATATCGATCCAAAAAACCGAGCGTGGTGGTGTAACGGTTAGAGTTCTGGCCTCGCATTCGGGAGGACGGTGGTACGAATCCCCGTCCGGGCATCCAGATTTGGGTTTTCCATGGTTTCCCAAATCACTCCAGGCAAATGCCGGGATGCTTCCTTTAAAAGGCCATGGCCGAAATCCTTCCCAATCCTTGCCCCCATCCTTGCCCTCCATCCTTCTCGTCTCTAAATACCTCGCTGTTGAGAGAAGTAAAGCAGTTAAAAAAAAAAAAAAGCAGTAGATAGCATTTACTGTGCTGATCAAAAACTGTTATATTCAATTTATGATAAAAGTGAGTCCTACATAGAAAAAAAAGTAAATATTAAATTCAATTGCGCCCTTTAGTCAAAGCGGCAAGGATACGCAAGACATTTTCACGTCGTAATATTAAGTAGTATAGATACTTACTATTGCATAAGGTTTGAATTTGACACTTTGATACAGGGCCGTGAAAAAAATAATAGATTTTCTCCCATACTCTTTGTTTTAATTATGAAGGACTTATTTTTATCATAAATTTTGATCAGCAGTGCAAATGCTGTAATTTTTTTTTTTTTTGGTTGATATGATGACTTTAGTTGGAATGTCGACTATCCTTTAATCCTGAACCACTGTGTGTTGTGGTGGGCGAGAACTCGGGAAAATGACCGCACGGTTCCCACAGGTGTGTATGCATACCCCTACTCCACACCTCTGCGTGAAATAACGGAACATCCAGGCGACTGTCAGGATGATTCCTAACCTGGAGTCCTATCCTGCTCTAGTGACTTCTGCAGTGAAATGCGTCACTATCCAATTAATAGGATGTCAAGACTTTACTGGCTGTAACTCAGCGCAGCATGTTTGCTGGACTGAATGAAATATTATGTTTGATGTAATCTATACATATAATGATATTAGTATGCACATTTAAGCTATTTTTGAAGAAATAGCATTTAGCTTGTGGCACTGCTAATGAATGACCTACAGAAAAGGAATGAAACGTTTTTAAAATTTGTGTCCGTTTTCCCGCATGTTTGGTTGAACGGGACTCACAAAACTACTGGTCGGACGTAGATACTTGTCGAAATACTTACCGTCACTTCAGTGAACGTTTTTATATATATACAGGGTGTTACAAAAAGGTACGGCCAAACTTTCAGGAAACATTCCTCACACACAAACAAAGAAAATATGTTATGTGGACATGTTTCCGGAAACGCTTACTTTCCATGTTAGAGCTAATTTTATTACTTCTCTTCAAATCACATTAAACATGGAATGGAAACACACAGCAACAGAACGTACCAGCGTGACTTCAAACACTTTGTTACAGGAAATGTTCAAAATGTCCTCCGTTAGCGAGGATACATGCATCCACCCTCCGTCGCATGGAATCCCTGATGCACTGATGCAGCCCTGGAGAATGGCGTATTGTATCACAGCCGTCCACAATATGAGCTCTAACATGGAAAGTAAGCGTTTCCGGACACATGTCCACATAACATATTTTCTTTGTTTGTGTGTAAGGAATGTTTCCTAAAAGTTTGGCAGTACCTTTATTGTAACATCCTGTATATATTTAACTGCGTTACGCCTCTCAACAGCGAGGTCTTTAGAGACGGGAAAGGATGGGTGCAAGGAATGGGAAGGAATTCGGCCATGGCCTTATTAAGGAAGCATCCCGGCATTTGCGTGGAGTGATTTGGGAAACCATGGAAAATGTAAATCTGGATGCCCGGACGGGGATTCGAACCGCCGTCCTCCCGAATGCGAGGCCAGAACGCTATCCGTTACACCACCACGCTCGATTTCAGCGAACGAAAGGTGCGGTGTTACTGTAATTTTCTCGCTGGCGATGTGTTAGATCTCACATCATAGGCTTATTCTATGCGCGGGACAGGTAGTCATAAACAAAAATCTGGCAGTCATTGGGGATTGAAAACTTAAAGCTACGCGTGACACGTCATACTTATACAGATATACTGTTAGCATCAGCATGTCGGTGACGCGAACTCAAAACATTTTACCCACCCAGAAATCGGCGAATGCGCGTAAAGAAGTTTTCACTTCAAAAAAGTTTCTCCTATTGTGAACTCGATCCCGTGACGTTCCATTTTACGGTACGGGACATACGACTTTTGTTCGAATGTGCACTATGCTTTATTCGGGAACCACTGTGCGATGCCGCAGCGGCGCCGCACACGCAACTCCGGTCTCCCAGTACAGTGGAGCGGCGCCCTCGTCCGGCAGAAACCGCAAGTGCGGCGAGCATGCGGGACGTTTAAATCTAATTTAATTGCAATGAAGCACAGGCTCCGGTGGCAATATCCCTACACACCCATCTTCCCACTATCCTCCACCTACCTACATTCGCCCTCTACAAATTTTATCTTTAAATTCTTTCAAAGTTTTCGGTAAATTATTCATCATTTCTCTTGGTAACTCATTCCAATCCCTGACACCCTTACCTAAAAAAGAGAATCTTCCCACACCCTTGTGCCTGAAATCGAGTGCCAGCTTGTGGTTATGGTCATCTTTTCCCTTCCATGCACTACTTTTCATACCTATTGCAATATCTTTCCATGCCTCATCACCAACTAAGGATTGCAATCCCGCAGTGTCTTCAATCCCGCGGGATCCATGCGGGATTTTCGCCAATCCCGCGGAATCCCGCGGGATCTGTGCGGGATTGGCGCAAACAGTTTTTTAACGCTTATATTTAAAACATAGTTACTTAAAACGTTAATAAATTAAATAATAATTAAATTAATAAATCAATTTTAATGTTAAATGATAAAAATTAATAGTTAACAATATTTTAATTGGCAAAATGATATTAAAACATTTTAGCATGTCTTAAGTACATTTCGAGGTTTTACATTTTTGTTTTTTAATATAAACTAATTTTTAAATAAATAATAAAAATGGAAAATATTCAATGTTAGGTCATATTATGTGCCTTACAATACATCACATGAATTTAAAAACATGGTTTGCTTAGTGGCCAAGTCACCACAGTTTTTTTTTTAATTCTAAGTAAACGTTCCATAACACCGAGAGAAAGCATTCCATATCACAAAGTGAAGTGAATATACTCTGTAAATTGTATACTTGGCTCAGAACATCTCATAACTTTTTGTCACTGCACAAGCACGAGAATTTGGCTTTTTTTTTTTACAATAATTGTTTTTGTGGGATTCATTATTATATCTCCAGATTCCTTGATTGATCTTACAGTTGGTTCAATGTTATTAAAGGAAACTACTCACCAACACTTTAAACTGTCAAGTATTTTAATTTTGCATATGTGGCGTAACGACGTTTTAAGAGTGGAAATTATTACTTTTTATTAAGAATGGAGACTTTCTCGGCGAATGATTGCGGTGAAGTTTTCATAGGTTGTATCTCCGGATTTCATTCTAAAAACACGAAATTTCACACGTGAGGGAGACGGCGGAGGCAGCCGTCGAAGTTTAATGTTCCTACAACACAATTCGTCGATACACCCGTGAATACTTCATTATACCTTTTTTTGCCTTTAGTAGAAATAATAACAAGGAGAAGAGGTAATAATGTATAGCCTGAGCGGCACATGTAAGCAGGCGGCTTTCGTCAAAGAAACGCATTGAGGCAGCAGCCAAAATAGTAATAAGTCAAAGGATATACAATTTCCTTTCGATAGCTGCTAAATAAAGAGGTATGCGATTAAAATTACGATAACATTAGTTTCCTGTCAACGAATAATCAAATTTTCAGCCGCAAAAAAGGAAATTGTCACGATAACTTTATCTGCAAATACACAAAATGGGAATAATGAAACCGTGAATAGAAAGCTGTAACGTTGTAGTTCAGATAACGTTTGAAACACATAAATAATAATTATATAACTTAGTTACAAAATCGTACTAAATACGCAACATAACTCAAATTACAGAAATGTGTACTCGAAAATGAATATTTAAGAGTGTATCTATTTACTTACGAATGACGAAGGTTGACAAAAACAAACGCTTGTTCCCGCGAGTCAAATGCCAACTGCTCTGGTACAGCAAACAGTGCAAAACATCCGACAGAGACCGAGTGGGGCAGCGAGTCACGCACTGACACGCGTTTTATCCGCATTTTGCGGATTGCGGATCCGCTTAATTTTGTGCGGGATCCGCCAGACTGTCTAATGATGCGGGATCCCGCTTTGCTGGATTGCAGTCCCTATCACCAACATACGCCCTGTACATTCCCATGACCATCTTCACCCTCCTCCTGTCTTGCACTGAATCCCATTCCAGCTCTTTTATCATATCTGTTACTGATTGCATTCTACGATAATTTCCAGAAACAAAGCAAGCAGCCCTTTTGTTGCACCCTCTCCAACTCCTGTATTTGATACCCAAAATGTGGCTCCCATACTACATATAGAAAACATGGGGCATTTCATTGGTGATTACTCAGAAATTTGAGATATCACATCAGAGAGCTATCACGGCCCAATCGACGTTAGAGGAGCTTGTACCAGTGTAATTCGTATATTTAGTGAGGGATTCGAGCCAAAGGACGACAAAGCAAAAATGTAGTGTTTAAGGGGGTAGGTACACCTAACACATACAAATATTTGATAAAGTTGAGATGTCATTTCCTCCAAATCCATTTAAATTTAAGGGTTCAAATTTCATAGCTCTATAGAACTGTTATAGCTAGATATAAAAATTGATTTTTAAAATAAAAATATTGTTTAACAATAGGATAATGTACTATCCAATGTTGTTGTGAAGGGTTTTAAAGACAGAAGGCATAGTATTTGAAATTTTTCAGAAATGTTCTTTTAATATTGTAAACTAATATCTAGGCAACAAGTTGAAACTATAATATAACATATTTAACTCCATATATTTTATTAATAATTTTTTTTGTCAAGAAATTAAAATTTTTGCTTTTTTTTTTTGCTTAAATATAAAGGCATATTTTTCATTTGGGAAAAGCTGCATAAACAATAATGGTTCAGACTGTAGTACTTAGTATGTAGAACATGTCCTGCAAATTTGAAAAAGATCTATGCATATGGAAAAAAGTTGTCTTTAAAACGGTTTGATGAAATGCTGTTTTGAGATATTGAAGGTTAAAGATTTGGAAACATGTCATGGTACCTTCAGGTGTCCTGTTTCTTCCTAATATGCACCAGGAGCATAGTCTGCCAGCCATTCCATTGTTAAAAGTAATAACTGCATCATTTGTGCCAATTTCAACTATTCTTTTTCCAAAAAATCCTGTCTTGGGACATATTTTCCAAATTTTGGAATGAAATGACTCATTGGCATTCTCAGTAAAACCCCCAACACATTAAATGGCACCGTGCAGAGCATTGCTTAATCACACATAATTCCCACACTGTTAAAGATATTGAAATAATTTTTTCACTAAAATGAAGCCAAAACTATAAACTATTTTTGTGAATAATAAAAAAAATCATTTTTTTTTTTTGAAACCTGATAAGTGTACCTACCACCTTGATTAAAATGTTTTATGTTTATTACAAATTCAATTTTAAATAAAGTGTTTTATAATCTACGTTTGTGTATAACATCGATATAAAATGTTGCTTAAATTGCTGTTGATTAACAAAAGCTCTTAGATTCCTATGCAAACGTTTGCTATCAACATCGGAAACCAAACAATCTGCTAACATGTTTCTTGCTTGGATAAACTGCGTAATAGTTCCAGGGGCGTAGCTACTATGGGGCTAGGCGGTGCAGTGCACAGGGGCCCTCACGCTCAGGGGGCCCCTAAGCGCACCTCTAGGGCCCTCAGGCGCAGTTTAGAGGGCCCACGAGCCTTCACGGTAAACTGGCGACCTTTTTTTTTTTTTTAGCTCTACCGTCGTCTAAGGGGCCCCCTGAGAACACAGGAGCCCCTCACTAAGGGCCCTCGCTGCTCAGGGGGGCCCCAACGACTGCTCAAGGGCCCCTAAGGAACAATTCAAGGGCCCCATCCTCAGTTCAGGGGGCCCCTACCAACACACAAAGCAAAAAAACAGGTCGCCCATCTGGCCTGAGGGCCCCAAAATAAATTTTTTGCACCGGGGCCCTTGTTGACCTAGCTACGCCACTGAATAGTTCCTCTTTTTGGTCTGGAGAAGTCCTTTCCGATATCGATATTCATTGCATCTTGTTTCCATCCCTAGTTTTGACAAAATTTGAAGAGAACAGCAAGTCTCTATCAACAGGATGGATAAATCCAGATTTAAATTAATTTATTCGTGAATGGTTTTCCATTTATTCGAATGTCAAATGCACTTTTGTCATTTTTCCTCGCGCATGAAATATATAGATGATTTTTTTTTTTTCTGTCTAACAAATTGCTTCATGACCAACAAAATAGAAGGCCATTTTCATCTGTAGTGGCCGGAAGAGGTTCGCCCTTGTTTTCAAACTTCTTATTAAAATAATTTCCGTGGAATATATTTTCAACTGATTCGTTCCCGAAAGCTTCAACGTCAACGCAACTTCTAATTTGAACCACAATAGCTAGCAACACAACTGATAAATAATTATCTATATATATAAAGATGAATGTATGTATGTTTGTTTGTTCTTCATACAAATCCACCGTTTTCATCCGATTTCGATGAAACTTTGCACACTTATCCTTTGAAACAAGGAAAAAAAATACTGTCTACATTTTGTTGAAAAATTATCTGTATAAATAATACATGTTGTCTTATAATTTCGAAATATTACTGAACGGAGATAGACAGACGCGTTGGATATGGAGGTCTCTGTACTGTTTTTCCGTGTAGCAGTCAGGTAGCTCAGTGATTAAAGCCCCTGATTACTATTGTTTGAGTCGTGGTCTCCGTTTCAAATCTCCGTGGAGGCTAAGATTTTTAAAAATTGTTTTGATCGTAAGAGTCAGGCCTGGGCCGTCGGTTATTCGGATTGAATGTTAAACTGTAGATATCACAAAGTTAGGGGTGCAATGCGAGGCAAATCGTAGATAGTCTTCCAATGCTGTAGGTGTACACTTTTTTACGTTATATTGATCCGTCAGGGGTGATTCGCAGTCAGTGTGTGTGTGTGATCTGCAGTAATAATACTATAAATGCGGAAGTAAGTCTCTGTCTTTTTGTTACATTTTGACAACTAAATGCCTATACCGATATTGACGGAATTTGACAAAAAAATCTGTAGGGAGGGCACAGGACATTTTTTTCGGTATGATTAACAGTTGTAGTCACGAAATTTTGAGAACTTACCAAGTTGTGACAGAGAGACGGATGCGTACGTTAGTCTGTATTGTTACGTCGCTTATTCAAGCTATGCTTCTCGTGCATTATGTTAGTGTATAATTTGTTAATAAATTTCGTTTAGGTAAAAAACGTATTATTTAATATAGATGTCGATTTTCTCTGTCCTAATACTTTGTGTCTGCTTAAATGTTTCTGGCACCAGTTTATTTTGCCTTCTTTTTTGACATGGCCTAAGTTGTAGCTCTATCAGAGCACGAGCAGCTAAAGTTATTAGAACCCAAGAATCGGATGCTCATGCTGAAGAAAGAAGAAAAGTCCAAGCTGAAATTAAGCTGCTCTTAGTTAACACCCCCCCCCCCCCCCCTCCCACATCCTCTCACCTTCGTTTGTTTTTCTGTTTTTAAATATGTTGGAAATTGATTCTCTTCAAGAGACAGGTTCGATGGTAGAATGATATAGTGATAGCTTCCCTGTCATATTATGCCGACCCGGTGTTGTTTGGGACCAATCCTTCGTTACCAACAACTTTCTATATTTAATTCTGGCAAAAATAATTCTTAATCCACGCGTAAAAAGTCGCGGGTATCAGCTAGTTATAATTATAAAAGAGTGATCCACCCATCCTTGGCTTTTTAATTCATACGTGCTTGCCATCAATGGCTTGTAAGTAATTTTTAACCGACTTCAAAAAAAGGAGGTTCTCAATTCGTCTGTATTTTTTTGTATGTATGTTCAGCGATATCTTCGCCAATTTGAACCGATTTCAATGAAATTTTTTTAGTGGCTTGGGTATACCTCCAAAGTGGTCCCATATGAATTTCATTGGGAAACCACCCCTTCTACCCCCACTCACCCCTTAATTTTTATACAAATCCACATTTTTTATTCGATCTCGATGAAACTTTGGAAATATATAGTCAAAAATAAACAGAAAAAAACTGTCTACTTTTGGTTTTAAAAAACTGAAACCCTCTCCCCCTATCCACCCCCTTAATTTTTGCAAATTTTCTTTATTCAAAGCTACAGTCGACAACATTTAACTGATCTCCATTAAAGTTGGCAATTACATGTAATTTTTCATGGAGAAGGTTTCTAACAAAAAAATAAAAAACCACCCCTTCTCCCCTTTACACCCCTTAATTTTATAGAAACCTACATACCTTATCTGATTATCGCAAAGATCGAATTACTGAACTTCTTTTGGTGTTAGACGCGAAACGAACAAAAATTCCCAATATTTTACAGCATGTCGTGAGGCAGATAGTGTTATTGCGGGGAAACAGATTAGGGAAACAAATTAAAGGAATTTTAATCTGTGGCCCGGCCTTATTGGTCAACCAGACATATCTCTCCTGCTACAGTTGGTAGGCTGCATCATGCAGTAAACGATTTACAGTTAGTATAATATCGGCGTATCATCTGTATGTTTCAGTTTTGTTGAAACATTTTTCTAGTATTAACTGTAGGTAAGCAGTAACATGATTTTTTATGTATTATTGTTATTTCTCATTGTTTTTGTCTTTTTGTTTTTCTTGCTTTCGCTGGCACAGTCTCCAAAAATAACTAATTAATGTAAAAATATCAATGACAGTAATGTAAAATATTGTCCATTTAGATTTACTTTATCCTAAGCAAGGTATAATGTTATTTTAAAATTTTTAGTGTTTTTTTTTTTAAGGCGGTTTTTATGTTTTTTTAGACAATTATTTTATCATATAAAAGTACGCAAAAATGAGGCGCATCCTGCTGTAAACTTCTCGTGCACACAGCGTCACCGCAACGTGAAATAGCGGACGTCTGCACCGGGCCAGAGAGTCGATCACCCTCCCATCTGGGTCGGTACATGTCTGATGTCCACTGTGCAGTCGTGGCCAGGTGACTCAAGCACTTGTAGTAAACAATAGCAGCGTTCGATGAGAAGTTGCAGATGACGGTACTCGGAAGAGGAGTGTAAAGTAAGAAACGATGATACGATGACAGAGTTAAGTGAAAAAATAACAGTGCAACAAGACAGTGATGAAGTGCAGTGGACACGGATAACAGTTACCGAAAGAAGTTTTTTCTCTTCTTTTAGTTACAGAAATATTTTTTTTTTAGTTACATAAATAATTTTTAACTAGACGACCCGTGCGAAAATTTCGCGAATAAAATGCGGTGAATAGCGAGGTTGAATATGATGTCACCAAAGCTGAGTAATTACTCTTCATACTCCTACTTCATTTATCGATTTTGGTTAGAAATCCAGTGAGGTAAATGGCTCGAAACCCAAAAAACATATTTTAGAAATATTGACATTTTGGCCTTTAAGGGTCGAGTTACAAAAAATTCCTTTCTTAGAATATAACGTTACCACGGCAGAAACCTTAGTCTTTAATATGGTATCTCATTTATCTATATCGGTTAGATATCAAGGGAGATAAATAGCTCGTGACACAAAAATACGTTGTAGAATCATTTATACTTTTTCCCTTTAAGGGTTGAATTCCAATGATGTTACCAAAGCTGAGACATTATTCCTCAAAATCTTACTTGATTTATCGATTTTGGACAGATTTCCAAGGAGATAAGTGGCTCGAGACACAATAAACGCATTTTAGAAAAATTGGCATTTTTTACCTTTAAGGTTCGAATTACGAAAAATTCCTTTCTTAAAATATAATGTTACCATGGCGGAGACCTTATTCTTTAATATGTTACCTCATTTATCTATATCGGTTTGATATTAAGGGAGATAAATCACTCGTGACACAAAAACGAATTTAAAAAATATTGATACTTTTGCCCTTTAATGGTCGAATTCCGAATAATTTCTGTCTTAATATATGACGTCACTAAAGCGGAGATCTTAATCTTTAAAATGATACTTCATTAAACGATTTCAGATAGGTATCCAGGGAGATATATGACTCGTAACACAGAAAATAGCATTTTAGAAATATTGACATTTTCGCCCTTTAAGGGTCGAATTCCGAAAACTTCATTTCCTAAAATATAATTTGACCCAAGTGAAGACCATAAGCTTTAAAATGACACGTCATTCATTGATTTCGGTTAAGTCTGAAGGCAGGTACAGGCTTGTGACAAAAAAATACCTTATAGAAATAATATATATGATTTTTTTTGTTTATGGCATTACACCTCGTCGACGTCGAGGTCATTAGAGATGTTAGAGGAGGGGGTACAAGCAATGGGAAGGAATTCGGCATTGGCCTTTGGAACCTGGAGCGGTTTTTTGGAAACAATGAAAAATCCGTATCCGAAATAAATGTACGGGGAGATGTGCCGATGAACAATCTTCATATCGCACATTTGCTGCAACAGTGACATAACTAACAATTGAGTTATGACCAAGGGATGATCCGTTTTCGTGTATACTTTTAGTTTGTGGAACGACACATTTGAGCTTCAACTATTCGCCGAGAGAGAGCAGGTTATGTCATATTGTTTCTCAACAGACCGCCCTTCAGTTTATTCACAACACTGTCATATATCAGTTGAGTTTTGGCTGTTGTCAAGTAACATAGCGACAAGTTTCTTCAAGAGTGGCGTATTTTTTGTTTATGACGATATTGTGTAAATGGTAAGATTGTTCACTTTATATTTACATTTGTTCAATAATGTGTTATATCAAATTGTGACATTATTTTTAAATAATCTGCTAAAATGCCTTTAGTTTTATTCCTTAATGTGTCGCTCTTGATGCAAGCCACCTTGTTTGTCGTTGGATTATTTTGAGTTATGACGTTATTACAAAATACCATACTGCATAAACTTTGTCTATACTTTGTGGTTTGAGACGATATGACGTTCTTGCATGGAATCTTCTCCTCCTACTTAATTTTCGTCTTCTTTGATTCACACTTATGTCACTCTTGTTACTAAAATTTTACTATTAACACTAAATGGGACACTTATTTAATTTTTTTTGAAAGGATGCTCACATTTAATTAATAATGAACATTAGGATAGTAATATGCGGTTAACAATTAAAAACAGTTTTTTAATTCAATGCCGAGTTTTTTTTACTTTCTTTAGGTATTTTATTTTAAGGAAAAAGTTAAAATCAAACAAAAAAAAAAAAGAGAAGAAATTTTACCAATATATTATGAAACTTGCAGATGTTGCTATAAAGATGAAATGACATGACAATTTTATTCATGTCTTTTCAACTTTATAACTATGTTTTTAACTTTTTTTTCTTCTTTAAAGTAATTTTTGCCTTTAAAAAAAAGTAAAACTCAATAAAGTTGAAACATCGATATTAAATTTAAAATAAAAACTTTACTCTTGACGGCATCATGATATCTTACACTACATTTATGTGACGGGTGCAAGTCTATTTTAATATAAATAATGCAATAAAACACCAGAAATCTTTAGATCCAATGATAAGGGAAGGCGTGAGGCAGCACATTGATTCGATACCGAAAACTGAAAGCCATTACCTAAGGGCAAATACAACGCGGCTCTTCATTGAGGAAAGCAAATCAATTGCAGACATTCACAAGGACAATGTGGCTATCTGCAAAGAAAACAAGGTACATATTGCCAACTATACTTCATTTTATAGAATATTTAAAAATATAATACAATATTTTATTTTTCGTTCCAAAGAAAGATTCATGTGTAACCTGCGTAGCTTTTTAAAATGCAGACAGTGAAGAAAAACAGAAGTTACAAGAAAAATTTAACGAACATCTTATCGAAAAACAATTGTCAAGAGAGGAGAAAAAAACAGACAAAGAAAATTCAAATGCTGTAGTGGTTGTTAATGATCTACAGGCTGTAATGCAGCTTCCTAAAGGGGATGCTTCTCTATTCTATAATACATCCAAATTAAATGTTTTCAATTTCACTATGTATGACTTGAAGAGCAATACATGTGATTGTTTTGTCTGGGATGAAGCAAACGGCCATCGTGTTACAAATGAATTAAGTACATGTGTCCTTCTTTAAGGAGCGTGCACAAACTACATATCTTTGTCCAACATATTATGTTGGACAAAGATATGTGTCATTGAAGATTCTAGGAAGAAAGACATTTGGAAAGCACAGACGTACCAATGCAGTAAGAGGTTATACCTAATGGGCGTCTCTTGTGATGCGGCTAATGGGACGTCGTATTGACAGGCCATTAATACACCCTATTAGCGGGCGTCAGCGACCACTGTATCAATCATTAGCTCTGCACTCACCTGCCTCGATCAGCCGATCCATTTAGCTGCCAACATTGCCTAGCGAAACGCCCTAAAACCAAGATGCCTTCACAATACTCTTGTTGGAACGATCAGAAAATACGCTAAGTCAGCTGCTTATGGTACGAAATACGTGTTACATTCAGACTAATAGTAACCCACACATCAACCTCACCCTCACGCAATCACAAAATCGTGTAACGAAAACAATTGTAATATCTTGTAAACGAATAATATCGGCACTATTTTTTTAGTAAAAAAAAATATCAAAATTAGCGTGTAGAGTAGTTAAGTTAGTTCATTGCAGTTTAGGGAAAACATTTAAAATGAGATTCGTAAAAATTTTACTCAGAAAGTTCAAAATATTAAAAATGAACTTTACTGTTGACAGCGAAAATTGCTTTAAGAACTGTGAGCTCTGTTTTGTTAGTTACGATTCTCTCGACCTTCCAACCGTTACAGTTTCCTCCCTTATTTTCTGCCACAGACGTTGCGTCTCTCGAATGGTCCTTGAGAAGTGACTTTTAAGGTGGTTGGAAGTCAGAGATTAACTTATTAATTTACAGGTTTCGATGTCACTGACGATAGCAACACAATACGAAAAGTACCTTCAGACTGGAAAATCGCGCAAGTAACTCAGATTTTCAAGAAAGGTGATCGAAGTGATCCTGGAAACTATCGTCCCATATCTATAACATCTGTTTGTAGTAGAGTTATGGAGCATATTATATGCTCGAACATTATGAAATTTCTAGACGATAATAATTTGCTTACAACAAATCAACACGGATTTCGGAAGAAAAGATCATGTGAAACACAGCTGGCCCTATTTACACACGACGTAATGAAAGTTATCGATGCAGGTTCACAAGAAGATGCAATTTTTTTAGATTTTCAGAAAGCCTTTGACTCTGTGCCACACAACCGCCTTTTAGCGAAGCTACGAGCGACGGTATATCGGATCAGCTTTGTGAATGGATAAAGGATTTTCTAACTGGTCGATCGCAGTATGTCGTCGTTGAAGAAGAAAGTTCTTCTAATCTAGATGTTACATCGGGTGTACCTCAAGGAAGTGTAATAGGACCACTTCTTTTCTTAATTTTTATATATGATCTCGGAGACAAAGTGAAAAGCCTTTTTAGATTGTTTGCTGATGATGCGGTTATTTAAAGGGAAGTAAGGAATTAGGCCGATTGCTTAGAAATTCAGCGTGATCTGAATATTATTTTGGCAAAGTGCGCTGAGTGACAACTTACGCTAAATTGTAAAAAGTGCAAGACAATGAGCATAACTAACAAAAAGAATCAAATTTTTCAGAAATACGAGTTAAACAATTCAGTTATTGATATGGTCGGATCTATGAAATATTTGGGAGTAACAGTACAAAGGAACATGAAATGGGACTTACACATTAATTCGTTAGTAGATAGAGCTAATTCTAGGCTGCGATTCATAGGTCGAATATTGAAAAATTATAATGAACAAACAAAGGAGATAGCGTACAAATCTCTTGTGCGTCCACATTTGGACTATTGTTGTGCCATTTGGGACCGGTTTCGTAAGGGGTTGATCGAAAGTATAGAGAAAGTACAGAGAAGAGCCGCTCGATTCGTGACCGCTTGTTACAGTTCTTATGAAAGCGTCACAGAACTGATTAGTAGACTAGGCTGGGAGTCTCTGGTAGATAGAAGACACACGTTTCGTTTAAACTTATTGGTAAACATGTGTACTCCCACTTTCACTCACGAGTGTAGTGAAATACTTCGTCCACCAACCTATTTGAGCCGGAATGACAGGAAAGTCAAGATTAGAGAAATAAGGTGCCACAATGTTTCTTATATGAATTCTTTTTTCCCTCGTACCATTAGGGATTGGAATGCACAACAAAGAGATTAGCTTTGGTGCTGAGCACCCTCTGCCACCCACAATTTTGTGAATTGCAGAGTATATATGTAGATGTAGATACAGCGATGACGTATTGCAGTCTGTACTTTGTGGGGTAGACTCTGAAGAGTTGAACATCACTGCTCTAATTTCCTAATCATATGATTGAAATTATTCTGGAAAAAAACCCTCAATATTATGCCATTTAAGATCTTTCAACGAATATTGTTTTGGCACGTTATTAAGCAATGTTATTCTATTTTCGCGTTATTACCAACAAACTATATCTTTGCTTCACCTCTATAGAATCATTTGTCACGATATGGTTTAGTAACCACACAAAATTTAGGGTACCTTTTCCTAAGAAACCAGGCTGATCAGATGCACCGCGTCAAATGTGGTATCGTTCGACAGAGTAATCAATTAATTGCAATTAAATTTTTTGTGGTGGGTGATGTAGGCTACCTTTGCCAGATCCGTTAGTGCTTTACAAACTGCAAAAGAATTTGACTTTACTCATATTCATAATTAATAACGTTAAAATAACGCGTATTTTGAGATCGGTAAGTATTAATAAAAATTGAGTTATTATTTAATATTTTTTAAGAATGAGTTGGTCCTTTCGTTGTTATCAAAATATAAGCATTATGTTTGTAATATGAGAACGTACGCACATTTAAATGACAGTGTGGTCATACGCTTTCCTGGTGGTTATTTTATTATTATTATTATTACTCCGCGATTCACTAAAAATGTGTGGCGGAGGGTGCATTGCACCTATCAGGAAAGGTAATGGTTTGGAAGGGATATACGGGATATGGCAGGAGGCGCCCATGGGCTATTGTGAGGAACCATCCCCGCATTCGCGTGGAGTGATCTGGGAAAACCATGGAAAACCCAGATCAGGATGGCCGGAGTGCTTTATCGGAAGCTACACCTGTCGGATTTTAAGTTTACTCGTCCGGTAAATTCTTTCTATTCCATTCCCTAATCGCTCGTGGGAAAAATGAGTACAGAAATGAATCGGTTCTGGCCCTGATTTCTCTTATCTTATTTTCGCGGTCATTTCGAGATATGAATGTTGCTGGTAGCAATATTTGCTGGCTGTCATTCCGAAACACGTCAGTCGAGAATTTTTCAATTAGCTTCCGTCGAGAGCAACGCCTTCGGTGCTCCAGGTCTTCCCAACCTAACTCCTTCAACATCGCACTTACGCTTTCCTTCAAACTATATATACCTGTCACGAATCGGGCGGATCTTCTTTGGACCTTCCCTAATGCCTCCATTAACCCCTTTTGATGGGGACCTCATACAGAACAACAATATTCCAAGTGAGGACAACTAGTGGCTTATATGCTATCGATTTAACTTCAGGAGTGTATTGTTTTAAATTACAACCTAGAAATCGAAGCATACGATTTGCTTTTCCCATTACATTCTCGATATGTTCATTCCACGACAAATTATTACGAATTGTTACCCCTAGGTATTTAGCGGAATCTACCGTTCTAAGGACAGTACCATTAATTGTATATTTAGAGCTAAATGGTGTCACCTTTTTACTTACACGCATGACTTGGCACTTTTTAGCGTTTAACTCCAACTGCCAATCTTTACACCACGCAATTATTTTCATAATATCGTCTTGTAACTAAGCGCAGTCGTAATCCCTGTCCGTCACTGCCATAATAAAAATTAGAACAACAGGTATTCGAGACTTCAACGAATATTGTCTGCATCGATTTTTATTTAGCTGTGCAGATCAGCATGGTGATTGATATTTTTATTGGAATCGGTATATTTTATGTAACGTGTTTTTATTCCCGTCCTATATTTTATTTCTGTCAGCATTCCTTTATTCAACTAATACAAATCTTACAGCGTGGAGTACGGTATGAGCGGATGGTATATTATACCACCTTCTGACACAGCACGCTCACTGCTTGTTTAAGTTGGAAGTGGGTCCGCGAGCGGCCGAAAGCATTTTACCTCACCGCTGCGCCTGCGTGCCAGAGACGCAACACGCCGCGCACAACAGCTTCAGGGGTTAGCAGTACTCAGCAGCATTTAATTCCTGTGTAATAAATGTTAGGTATCAATTGCTGATATTGACACAGAAACAGTTCAATATGATTGCTCTTTCTGCATACAGAAGGGCGTTCTAATTTGTGTATGCATTCAAATACTAAATTCTTTTCTGTTTTGTGTATACACTTCGCTGAGTATTTAATGTCAACAACACAACAAAATACTGTAACGTCTAGTTTGTGACGTTATTAAAATTAGAATAAAATAATGAGATGCATTAATTATTTAGTTAATTTGAAAAATTAATCCCGGGTAGGCGCCAAGAATGGAAGTGTTCTCTATCCAAGAGAAGCGACATTCCAATTCTGAAATACTTTTAATCAAAGCAATTGTAATTTTAAAATACCATTAAAAAAACACAAATCTTCATCTAATCAAATGATATACTGGTACATAGGAAAGGAAGTTATTGAAAGCAGGGTTTACAACACCTATTATTTTCTTTGAATATAAAATTGATTGGTTTATTGAACAGAACTGAATATTGAAAGTTTCTTTTGAACAATTTAGGGCATGATTCTCATCTCAGAGCGTTGCCTAGGGTTGAATGACGCAAGAGTGTCTATACATCGCCGGCGTTCTTTACCGTAGCAGATAAAACAGAGTCTCATAGACTCTGTTGATCAGCGGGGCGAAGGTCACTTGGCGAGGTAGCTTCCCGCAGCTCTCCGGCAACCTCCCGTGTTGCGACGGTGCGTATTGTTTGCTGGCCAGAAACAGAATGTCTTCTCTCCCGCTTGTTCGCTCCGTTGAAACCTTCAGGCTCCCCAGTTTTAGCAGACGCGGGAAATTTCAGCGAGTCGCAGCGTTTGGCGGGTCGTCCATGATCTCCATTGGCGCTCCTCATGCAACATAAAAAACTTATGGTTTCTAAAAGTTCGTAACACAGTTTGATTCGCTGGTTCCCAACAGAGGTGTTCCGCAACCTGACTTTTTCTCCGAAGCATCGTTTCTCTAGTTTCAACTTTCTACTGTACCAGGAAATCCTCATTTCGGCACAGTCCCTATACTGTCCTTTTGAATTTCATTGAATGTGTAAAGCTTTTAACTTTACGGCCTGCCATAAATCGTTCGGTCTTTCAGCGCAGGTATGAGTCACCTGGCTCTCGCCGATGCCAAAGAAACGTGGAATTCACACGCATAAATTTACCGTCACCAAGGGACATTACAATACTGAACATATATTTTTTAAAAGGAACAGATGTTCCGTTCGGACTTACTAGTTTAACATATTTGGCAGACTCTCAGCATGTTTTATCTTATGGTAGTAGTGCAAGAATTATGTGTTGGAAAATTTGTGGTAAGCGAAAGGACATTGGAACTGCCTGCGCAAAGAATAGCAAGCAATAATGATTGGCGTCTCGCTTTATTTCAGTGTTCGAAAGCTTTCAACGAGCAGTATTCATTTATTCAGCTTCAAATCTGTGCTACAGCTTATCACCCTACGTACCCAGAGGAAGGTGGCGGGAAGTGATGATCCGTTCATAATCAGCACAACAGGTGCCACAGATCAACACCCCATTCTCAATCACAAAAAATACCCACCACACAAAACACATAAACACTGCACTCCTGGGGTTATGTTAACATTGTTTTTGACTACATAACTCTGTTTATTTCTTTCTCAAATCTACTACGTTATAATGCTCGAGAAAATTAAAACAAGATTTTTTTTTTTTTGCTGTTGTCAGTCTTTTGACTGCTTTGATGCAATCCTCCATCCCTTCCTATCTTGCGCTAACTTCTTCATATCAACATACACGTTACGACCTATATCTTCAATTATTTCCTTCATATATTCTAATCTCTGTCTTCCTCTACAGTTCTGTTCCCTCCACTAAGAAATTAGCCAATCCCGCATGTCTCAAAATGTGACCCCCCATTTAGTCTCTTCTTTCTGTCTTCAGGCAGCTTCTTTCCTGGTCCATGATTTCCAAAACAAGTCCATTTCTTACTCGATCTGCGTAGTATCGATACTAACATATCATCCAATTTGTGTTGAATAATTCCTCTTCACCTTAAAATATTTAATATTTACGTAGCTTTCTTAGTTAATTTTTCTGAATATACGAGGCGCGTCCAGAAAGTAAGTTCCGTTTCAATTTATCTCCGCTGCAGCGCTGCGATTGCAGTTCCGCACATGCGCTGTAGGCGATGTGTATCAAGGGGAAGATTGTCCGCCATTTGGAGATCGCTGTCAGTTACGTACGCTTTGTTGTGCTTGTTTGAAATGTCGGCGTTGATTGAAAATCCCGCCGCCTGTGAAATCAGGTCTGTGATTCGGTTTCTGAATGCGAGGAAAGTGAAACCAAGTGAAATTTATCGGCAAATTTGCGATGTTTACGGACCAAATGCGATGAGTGATTCGATGGTGAGAAGATGGGTCCGACAGTTCAATGGCGGGCGTAGTGATGTGCACGATGGAGAACGAAGTGGGCGTCCACCTTTGGTTACAGAAGAACTGGTTCACGCGATTGATGACAAGATCCAGGAAAACCGTAGGTTTACAATTAGTGCTCTCGCTATGGACTTCCCCCAAATTTCACGATCACTGATGCATGAAATTGTTACCAAACAACTGAAATTCCGTAAACTTTGCTCACGTTGGGTATCAAAAATTTTCACTGAGCAACACAAAACACAACGGATGGGTAGTGCACTTGAGTTTTTGACCCGTTATGCTGAAAGCGGCGAAGAATTTCTGAGACGAATAGTCACAGGAGTTGAAACGTGGGTTTCTTACGACACCCCTGAGAGTAAGCGGCAATCAATGGAATGGAGGCACACTTCTTCCCCACAAAAGGTTAAGCCGAAGCAAATCATGACACCTCGGAAAATGATGTGCACAGTGTTGTGGGACCGGAAAGGCATCCTACTCATTGACTTCTTACCGCGTGGTCAAACAATCAAAGCAGATGCTTATTGCGAGACACTTCGGAAATTGCGCCGTGCAATTCAGAATAAGCGCCGGGGACTGCTGTCAAAAGGTGTTGTTTTGCTTCACGACAACGCACGACCACACACTGCAAACGTGACGAAAAACCTCGTAGAGGGATTTGGCTGGGACGTGTTTCACTATCCTCCGTACAGCCCTGACCTCGCTCCTAGCGACTTTCATCTGTTCTTACATCTCAAGTCTTTCCTTGGCGGTCATCACTTCACCAATGACGACGAGCTGAAAGAAACTGTTTCCAACTGGTTGAAGACACAGGCGGTAGATTTCTATGAAGAAGGCATACAAAACCTGGTGCCACGCTATGACAAATGCCTGCTAAATTTCGGCAGTTATGTGGAAAAGTAGTTTAAGAGTTGTAGAATTTTGTGCAATAAAATTTTCTTCTGTATCTGTGTACAATTTCATTTTATTACCAAACGGAACTTACTTTCTGGACGCGCCTCGTAATTACTTTAAAATACACATAAAACGAATATTATAACTTCCTGATAGCTGGCTGGAAGGGAACCGTATAGGTGGAAGTAGCTAAAAGCAAAGGAAACTTACTCAGCGTTTAGGTTTTATTTTTCAACTCCTGTGCTGCTCGAAAATGAAACGAAAATCGTGAACCCGTTACTTCTTAGGGAAAATGTTAGCAATAAATATGAGTGTGACACAAAGACGAAGGCGGCTGGTATTTACGCTGGTTTAAACGCAAGGAGAAGTGTTTTCATTTCTCCTCACACGATTAAAGACCGTCATTCCCTGCAAACTGATCTAATGTTTTCAGATTATTTATCAAGATATCGCCGGTTTCGTCTGAAAACAACATAAATTCACTGCAGGTAACTGCCGCATTCATGAAAGCACACACTTACCGCTTAGTATATGCATCTTGGTTAACGTGTGACGTAATTACGAGTGGTTGTTTTGCGTATTAATTCTCAGCATAATTACTGACAAACGTTGTGGAACATAACCAATATGTTGTCGCTATCTTGTGTATCACTACAATGTAAGGTTGTGTGTTCTAATGGAGGCCTAGGAAACACATTTAACGTAATCTTATAGGACATTCAAAAAAAGTTTCTCTCTGTACAGTAAATTTATTTAAAAAAGAGTAGTTGCAATGTACGATGTTAATGGTGGCGAAGTCAGTAGAGTAGAATTTTGCATTTTTATCTCTCTCCCCACGCATCATGCAGTGAAAGTATTTCAGCACATAGTGAACGCAATTAGTAGCAAAGTCTAGAAAAGTCAGAGGAGAAAATCGTAAATTTTGGAATTTTTTATTGCCTTTGCCCGTATAGAGCAAACAACAACGAAAGTAATTTAGCTGAACTGCCCGTAGTAATAGCTGACGTCATGTTAGTGATAACGTATGTTTTGGTATTGCTTCGTTATGAGGAGAAATTTTAAAAAAAAATATTCCACAAACATAATTGCTCAATTTGAATAAAAACGTGTGAAACATACGCACATCCACACTACTTGTACCCTCCTAAAAAGAGGATTGTCTTTTGTTGAAATTACTAGCTCAGTTTATACAAGAATTCAGAAGGGAAGTTTTTGATGTGAATTTATTCACAGTCACTATTTGTATACAATATTATGTGATAGAATGCAATCATCTTTAATTTTTTGTTTATCAGTTTGGATAGACCCTCACTGATACCAAAGGTATGTACAGGAATGACGGCTAACCCCTGACACTGCCCATACCTAAGCTACTGTTGTGCTCGGCGGGTTGCGTCTCTCCCACCTAGGCACCGCGGTGAGGTAAACTTTATCCCCGCCGCCCGTGGACATATCTTCAGCTTTAATTTCAAATAAACAATGTGTTTTAACATAAGCTGAGTATAATATGTCCGAAGTCATTAACAAAACCTTATCCATTCATACCTCATTCATTAACGCTGGTTTCTCCTTAATTGATAAAGAGAGATATTACACGTAGCTAATTCATGTCAATGATAAAGAATTAATCATCGAGAACGGATTTATTGATTTTGTCCCCTATTATCGAATCATTACGTTATTCTTACGAAATGTTAGTAGATTAATGATAGTGTATTGCAGGTCAAAGTATGAGAGACGGAGAGCTTTTCTGCTACTCGTGGATTCAGTCAACACAGACGCTACGAAACTCTGCGATATGCCGGCCGCAGAAACATTTCTTAGAATTTTTTTCATCCCATTCTCCCACGGGTTTCAAATAATTTCCATTTAAATTATTCGTTGAAGATGCTTCAGGGAATGATTCTAAAGGAAAATGCGGAAAAGCAAACAACAAATAGTAATCGAAACCTTCGTCGTGTTAATCTCTAAGAGAAACTGTGGGCTGAAACGAGGCTTGTTTTTTTTAAGTAAGTACCGTTTTGAAATTAAAAAAGGCGTGCAAATATATCTCAATAATTTTATTTTTACATGAAAGCCTGTACCTTACTCTACTTTCCTACATAATTCCCTTCAATACTGAGGCACTTGTCATAACGTAGTACCAGTTTTTGAAAACCATCCTCATAGGAGTCTGCCACCTGACTTGTTAACCACTGCATCACAACTGTTTTGACTTCGTTATCGTCTTCAAGACGCTGACCGCCCAGGTGTTTCTTAAAGTGCAGGAACAGATGGTAGTCACTGGGCGCCAGATCAGGGCTGTACGGAGGATGATCTAGAGTTTCCCATCGAAAAGATGTGATGAGATCTTTGGTCTGATTAGCCACATGTGGACGGGCATTGTCATGCAGCATAACGATGCCCTTGCTCAACTTGCCACGTCTTTTGTTCTGGATTGAACGGTGCAGATTGTTCAATGTCTCACAATAAGCTGCTGCATTGATTGTCTCATTACGAGGCAGAAATTCCACAAGCAATACTCCTTTTCTGTCCCAAAAAGCTGTGCACACGATTTTCCGGGCAGAAATCGTTTGCTTGAACTTCACTTTTTTGGGTGAATCTGAATGCCGCCATTCCATGGACTGTTGCTTTGATTCAGGTGTAACGTAGGCCACCCATGTCTCATCGCCCGTAACAATTTGACTTAAGAAATCATCACCATCGTTGTGGTACCGCTCAAGGAAAGTCAATGCACTGCCTAAACGTTTGGTTTTGTGCACATCCGTTAACTTTTCGGTACCCAACGTGAGCTCAATTTTCGGTAATCAAGTGCTCGGTCACAATGCCATACAATACACTACGAGAAACATTAGGAAAGTCATCACACAAGGAGGAAATCGTAAAGCGTCCTGTTTTCTCTCACCTTATTGTCCACTTTCTGCACCAAACTTTCATTAACGACCGAAGGACGCCCACTCCGTTGTTCATCATGCACATTTGTGAGGTCATCTTTAAATGCTTTCACCCACTTTCTCACCATTCCATCACTCATAATGTTTTGTCCGTAAACTGCACAGATCTCACGATGAATATCGATCGGTTTTAGGCCTTTAGCACAAAGAAATCTTATAACAGCCCGTACTTCACAGTCGGCGGGACTCACGATTATCGGAGGCATCTTAAACACTCAGTGAACAACGTAAACAAGGAAGAATTAGACTATTATTATTATTATTTCGTATCAGAAACATACAGTTACACAATTACAATCATCAAATTATAATCGACCAGAACTTGGCCACTTCCAGTGCATTTTCTGAGGCCTCATACAGTTCAGCTGCCGAACAGGATGCTGGACACAGTCGACACTGGAGCATGTGCTGGACAGTCTGGTCCTCACCGCAGTCGCACTTGATATCACTGATCTCAGTATAGCCCCATCTTGCTAAATTCACTTTGGATCTGCCCACTCCTGATCTCAGCCTATTCAAAGATTTCCATGTCAACCATCCCTTGTCATAACCAGGTGGCAAAGATTCAGACACTCTTCCCCAGCCATGCGGAAGGGGAGCCTTAGCTTCCCATAGTTGTAACCTGGCTTCTTCAGTTGTCGTTGTAAGTTCCTGAGATATTCTTAGGAAACTTTTCCTGGACTTAAGTCTTTGCCTGTGAGGGATATACCCATATAGTGGATGAGATTTTTCATGGTTCACTTTCCTCCTTTCCTTGTTCACTGCTATTTCCCTTCGAACAGAAGGTGGTGCTATTCCTGCGAGACGGTGGAGCCATTCGACTGGAGTTGATTTTAAGCAGCCTGTTATGATTCTGCACGTGTCATTAAGTGCAATGTCTACTTGTTTGGCATGGGTTGAACTGTGCCATACGGGACAGGCGTACTCTGCAGCCGAATAACATAGTGCTAAGGCAGAAGTTCTAATTGTTTCAGGTTGGCTGCCCCACTGCGATCCAGCCAGTTTTCTTATGAGATTGTTCCTACTGGAAACTTTCAGCTTGGAGTTCATGCAATGTTTCCTGAATGTAAGTGATCTGTCAAGGGTCACTCCTAGATATTTTGGAGTATCACAGTGTTCTAGTTCGACCCCCGACCATGTTATCTTTAACCTACGATTTGCTTCTTTATTCCTTAGATGAAAAGCACATACTTGTGTCTTCGTAGGATTTGGTTTAAGCTGGTTCGTGCTATAATACCTTGACAAATCTTCCAGAGCGTTGGTAAGGGTGCTCTCCACTGATTCAAAGTCTTTGCTCTGTGAGACCAGAGCAAGATCATCAGCATACACGAAACTCCTGCATTTGCGTGGTATAGGCTGATCATTGGTATATATGTTAAACAATAACGGGGCTAGCACACTTCCTTGGGGTAGACCATTCTTCTGTGGCCTCCAACGGCTACGCTGACCTTGGAAGTCAACAAAGAATCTGCGGTTCTGCAGAAGAGTAGCAATGAATTTACTAAGAATAAAATTCCTGGTCAGATTGTAGAACTTGACTAGTAGCAGCTGATGGTTGACGGTGTCATACGCTGCTGACAAATCAACAAATACCACCCCTGTTACCTTACGAGCTTCAAATCCATCTTCTATAAACTGCGTGAGGTTTAGTAGTTGTCCTGTGCAATTTTTACCCGGGTGGAATCCAGCTTGTTCAGGAATAAGCAAAGGATCAACTACAGACTGTAATGGCGTCAGTGCGTAGGTACCCAGTGCGCATGCGCGGAACGCCGACCGTAGCGCTGCACCTACGGTGTGACAAAACGGTACTTACTTAAAAAATACGCCTCGTAAATTGGATTCGTCGAAGGTGAGATATAATTTCTCTGTGTTTGCTGTTTTCTACTTCTAGATTCTTTTGTGTCCTTTTCATCAGTTTTTGGTTTCATCGCCCTCTGTTGTTTACTTCTCACTGATATTACCTGTGGTATTCCTGTGTGTCGATGCGCACTGTAAAAACGTATGTAATTGTTTCTGCTTTATAGTGTGACTGTTACATTTCTGAAGTTTTCTCCTTAGCCCCGTGCATAATATCTTTCCATTTAATGTTTTTATTATTTCTGTTATGATACCTGCTGTGTTGATTTATATTTTAACTAGCTGTTCCCGCGACTTTGTACGCATGGATTTAGAATTTTATTGCTAGATTTGGATATAGAAAACTACAAGTAAAAATTTTTGAGTAAATACAAAGTAACAGAGTCCACATGCATACTATATAATACGTTATGTCTGTACATAAATTTTATGAGCAGATTATAAACAAACTGACTACGAGAAAAACAAAGCGTCAGTGACCGATATTACATTACGATATCCGTATGACATTTCATAACAAACTATGTTATTTATTCATAAAAAATCATCCTGCGTCCTTCGTAAGGATATATCATATTTCCTTATGAACTTCATCGATATCGGTTTAAGTCGTGAAAATATAACAGACAGGGAGTTATTTTTCATTTATAATACGATAGTCGCTTATGTTGGACATCGTACAAACTCTTAACTCCCTGCAGTTTTGCTAGTGTTGCAAACTGAAAAAAAAAAATGTTTTTTTTTCAAATTTGTGAAAAAAAACATTAAAAAAAACCTAGCACCCTCGTTTTTTTTCTAATTTTTTTTTCAGAAAACAATATATTTGTTAAATTATTGTTTTATTTATGGAACTTAAATTTTACATGCGTGTTTTAAACCTTACTAAATCATATAATATCTTACATAATGATTCATAAATATATCTATATAGGTAACATAATATTTTATTCATCTTCTATGTCGGTACGACATTCACTAGTATCAGTAGTACCAACACTAGTTCGGTCGGAGTCGGAATTTTCTGTTTCTTCTTCTATCTCCTCTAGATCCATAACTTCAGAAATAGTTACATTTTCTTTTACTGGTTGTATTGCATGCAAAACCTTTTGAGATCGCAATTTTAAATTGTGAGCAAAGTACACACTGTGAATGAAGACTGCGCCGATAGTTCTGTATTACGGTCTTATAAGTTTGAATTTAAATCTATTATCATACAAAATAGGAGCTTTATTTGTGTTCAATCGTTGGTTTACGCCAACGGTTGCAAGGAAACTATTCATAATTACTGACAATGACTCAGTATCACTATACGCTGCGAGTTTAACAAGTATACGAATATAAGAAAAGCACAACAAGTAATAAAATGAGGTAAAAAATCGTGGTTAAATTTCCTAATTTTTTGAAAAGATTCATAGGCTTACAGATAAATTTGTAGGGCCTAGCAGCACTAGTTCAAATAGCGACTATCAATCCAAACAATGGGGAACGGGGATTCCTTCTCACTCAACCTAGCCTATTCGGGAAGTCCCCATTCGTAAAAGAAAACTTCAGTCAATGTTACCAATATTTTTGTATTTTTTTTTTTTTACTGAACCAGAAAGATATAGTAGATTTAAAAGTAAGATAAGTACTTAGTATAAACTCTAAAACAGTCGTATTAAACGATAAATGCCTTAAAAATTTGAAATTTAGTAGTTACGAAAAAAAACATGTCCCAGAAAAAAACATGTTTTTTTTTCATAGGTCTTTTTCATGGTTTTTTTTCACGTCAGAAAAAAAAAAACTGTTTTTTTACAACACTAAGTTTACCTGATTTCAGGATGAAATAAGGATTCAACATTATTACGAGGAAATTTATCGATAAACATTTCATAATTATTGTTAAGTGATACTCCATGACTTCCTCTTTAACCTCTATTACGTTTCTTACTTTGTGCTCTATCTTTTTTTTGTTTTTACTATTATCGTGTTCATTTTGTAATTAGATTCAGTAATAAGGGTAAGGGATAAATGAATTTGTTTTCCTTTAGAGACGAGCGGAGGCTAACCTGTTTTGCGCCGGGGTTGTGTTCCGATTTGTTGCCGGTGTAGTGGTATCAATGTTTGATGCAGTTGCCTGCCTGCCTATCATCCATCACCGTCCAGCCTGCATAATTCAGCTCCTGCACAATTGTGTTAGGCGCACCCCGGATCCCTTAAGAATGGACGCCTGGGAAATGTATGGGCGAAAGGTTGCACAGCCTGAACTCCACTGACCGACAGGTACAGATTCTGAAATAATTAAGAGACAATAGTTGATAATTTCGCCTCCTCGAAACACTGATATAAAACAAAGGACGGAATGCCGTACTCCGCCTTCAAGGCCGGTAAATTTGTGATGTAACAACGTACATGAAAATAACTTAATTCCGTGACGGTTTATTTTTAGACAGGACTACTATTATACGCACCTTGTAATAATACTACTTCTATTGATTTTTATTCCTACTCTAGCTGCCCCGGTCACGCGTTGTTGTGACTCAGTAGTTACAGTTGGATCAATGTTGTATTAAACTCCCTAATGTAGTCAAATTAATATTCACTAATAAAGACTTGATTTGATTTGAAAATTCCAAAGTAATTTGTAAAGAGTTTCGGAGAGTTGAAATTAAGGACAAACGAAAATAAAAAAATAAAAATTAATTTACTTTTATTACAAATAACTTAATTGAAAATATATAAAAATTTGATATTTTTATTTATATATTGAAATTTCCAGTTTTATAAATGATTTTTAAACATTTTTAACAATTATTTTAAATTATTACAATTTATAATAATTGGTGCACAATATTTTTGGTTAGCTTGTATTCTGCTAATACAAATAGATTTGATGGTTCCCCACACATGAGCAAGCATTGCTGCCCATGGGAGAAAAACGTATTTTCCAAGTCCAAGCCGCAAACGGACATTGTTTGGCATTGAGACTTATTTATGGTCATAGCGAAAGCCAAACGAATCGGAAATTGAAGCTTTTTAAATTGTATTGGAGATTCTGACGATATCATTGGAATACGTGGCAACAGGACGATTTCTCCTTTAAACTTTCCAGTCAAAACAGTTGCTTCAAGGACATTTCCGGTGATCCTTTTGATGACCAAACGTGTACCGTTGCCTGATCTAGGTGGTTTCAAATTACGAAGAAGAATAATCGGTGAACCAAACCTTACCCGAAGATTCCTAGTATATCCAAAGAATTTAAAAACTCAGTTGAAAAATTTACGGCTTCATTTTCATTTACATTAGTATATATTGATTTAAAAGACATCAGATCACCTGTCAAAAATTAATTTCGCCAATATTTTTTGATGCCAAAATAGCACAATTACTGAGCCAATTATGATGTAAGTAATTATTTGATATATCCAGGAACACACGCTCCCGGTCACGCATTCCTGTAGGAAATAATGACAGTGAACAGTATGGAAAGAAAAAAAAAAATCGAAAGCAGATTCCAAGGTAGAAAGGAGAGAAAGAGCAGTGCAATAATGAAGGAGTACTGGAGAGCTGGCCATAACGAAAAGAAGAAAAATGGGAAGAAAGCAACAAATACTTACACGTTTTTGAATGTATCGTAACGTTTTCTTCAATATTATATTCATGTGTGTAATTACTTTGTCGTGACGTATAATAACACACAAACGATGCACAACAATATTGTATAATTATAACACACTAGAATTAAAATTCAAGAAACAGACATATGACGTGGAACAGACTGTAGCATAAATATATCGAAACACAACGCCATCTACTGGGTGGTTACCCAACCTGTGACGATAAATTAACACACCGCCATCTGTTAGAATTTACAAACCAATGTCCTATGACAACCGTTTAATCTGCAATAATAAATATTGAGGTCAATAATCGAGGTAAAAACTATCCTATATTTTAAGTTGGACCAAATTACACACATTAAGCCAAATTTCATCAAAATCGGTTAAGTAGTTTCGGAGTTCATCCCGGACAAACATCGTGACACGAGATTTTTATATATATAAGATTTATATAATTTATTTATTTATCACTCATTTGTTATACATCATGATTAACATCTCTTCTTGTTGTTACTACAAAACAGCTACCAAAAGAGTCTGCAAAGCAGATCTGACACCGACATTTATCTGTGGTTCAACGATATACTATTAAAATGAATTTCGTACACAGATGAATTTTTTCAAAAATATGTTGTATACAGGGAGTTTCGTTATAACCTGTCTCTTAGCTGTCACTGGGGAAAAATATGTAACTCTTAATCACACAGAATAATACAATGGCCATCAATCAGTACGTTGAAACCATGACAAACATTTGGACTGCGAAGATCCGACCAGTATTTTTATGCATGAACCCTATCATGCTAGCCTGCAGATAGGCAGACACCAATTTTAAGAACTGTTGATTCCTTCTTTGTAGTTTACTGTAGCTTTCTCTTTTTTTGGCTTTACGCCTCGTCTACGTCGACGTCATTAGAGGCGGGAAAGGACTGGGGGTAAGGAATGGAAAGGAATTTGGCCATGGCCTATTGCGGAAACCATCCCGGCATTCGGCTTGAGTTATTTCAGAAAACTAAGAAAAACACAAATTTGGATGGTTGGATGGGAATTCGAACTTACATCGTACAGAATTCGAGGGCAAACTCACTTGAGCATTGGTAAAAGCTGTCTTAATAAAACTTTAGTGAATCTTAATAATGTCTTTTTATTTTTGACTACTTTTGATGTAAAAGCAAATATTCAGTAGACGTCGACGTCGACCTCAACGTTTACGAGGCGTTTTTTTATAAAAAAAAAAAAAAAAAAAAAAAAAAAAAAAAAAAAAAAAAAACGCACAAGGACTAGATGCTTCAATATTCTACTGCCAACGAAGCTCGATTAAGTTAAGCTTATTTCGAGTGGCAGACACAGTTCTATGCGTTATTATGCCGGATTTTTCCATTTATATACTTTGACCTGAAGATAACTGCATTAACGCCGTAGAAACGTTTTCTTTCGTCAGTTATTTCTCGGCCGTATTACCGAAAAGATTACCGATAAATTATACACGAAGACATGCACCGTCTTCATAAACACAAACTATCAAAAATATTATAAAGGAAAAGAGAACATAAATAGATTTAAAATCTTAAGACTAAATTTCAAAGTACACAAATTGCTACGACTTGCGTTGGAACAAGTGGCTGCAGTAATTTAATTGCAACGGCGATTAAGGAGCTTTTAACTACTTACTGATATGTGAGCAGCGAAATGTTTTTAATTATTCACTGGGTCAAGTAGGTCCTTTCATGATCCGCTATGATCATTGTGCGCTAAGTGATCTCATTCTTAGGCTAAGACCCGCTTATTACGCTCTGCTGAACACAAATAACATCCCATCTGGTTCCCTGGGTGTTCAATCATGCCATCGATAATAATAACTATACTTAAAAAAAAAAAAGAATTAATAGTTAATGTTGACCATGGAGGATAAAAGGGGCGCTGCAGATGGTAACAGAGAGGACAGCTGCTCAAGAATCCATGATGCGCGGCGTTCTGTGACCCTCACCTAGACACCCGATTCCGCTCTCCCGATTGGCCGTATCGACGGAACCTTCCAGAGCAAGTAAGGTCAGGTGTGTCCAATGGAAGACACCTCGTCGCCGTTGCGCTCTGGAAGAAGGCCGGAGACATTTATTACAGGGACGCGGCTCCGTACGGGGGAACCTATTCTGGCGGCGCAAGAGTAAACTTACTGGGATTTTGCTTCTGTTCTTTATATCCCCTTGGAACTTGTTGCGTCCTTTAATGCTATAGCAGCAGATATCAATATCGCATTGTAATTCTATTTTCTCACATCTGCACCATATTATCTTGAACAACACCTTCACGTACACTTGCACTCAATGTTAAAACACCTTTACACTTTTGATTTAGATATATCGTGTGTCTAACGCAAGTTTGTTCTCCTTTGTTACAGGTGAGTATTGTTGCAGCATCTTCCTCACAGTACAATCTCTTATTCTCCTGTTGGTGAGTTAACTTGTACACATATGAATACAAATGTTTTCGTAACTTTAGTTAAAAAATTTAGTGCATAAGCCTATGTGTTGATTCAATGTGGCTCTTTTAATGATGAGTGAAACACTATTTAATTTCTGTCTAACATTGGGGTTGATGATAAATGTGATATGAATTGTGAAAATTTCTAGCAAGTGCAATGTTCAGAGATTTTTTTTCCGGTTTCCACCGGATAAAGATAGGAAATTACTGAAATAGTTTCTCACGATCTCATTTTCTTTCAACACGCAAACTTTCCCGGCGGGTAGTTGCAATGAAGTCTTCACCCGTGTAGGGCCTGACGGTGCTGTAATCGCCGGCCCTGGCCTAACTTCCGAGAGAGCGTCGTGCTAGCGTGCCGTCGGCAGCCAGCCTGTGTCTGGGTGCGGGCGTCGGACAGAGCCACCCAGCGGCGGTGGGAATAGAGTTTTATAGCACAATCGGTCCATAAAATAGTGAAAAGATTTAATTTTAGAAACATATATTAATTCATTGGAGCCGAAGATTTGGAAGGTCAACGTTAGATACACTTCAGTTAATCCGCAGAGTTGCAGGTTGCTATAAGGATTATTTTTACTATGAAAGAATTACTTCGTAAATGCTGTCACTTGTTATGTTATGAATTTTCCTCAGCCTGTATAGTCCAACAGTGGACGTATGAGATATGGGAAAAACAAACAGGCAAGGCGTATTTAATATTTGACCGAAATAACAACCAAGCGACCGAATTTGGATTTGCTGCTCAGTCTACCTCTGTCGACAACTCAGACATTTAACAATTTTCGTCCGGGCTGTCTGCAATTTATGCTTTCTGCACACGACGAATGACCTATGACACATTCGAATTAGGTAATAATCTGTTTCGATGATTCTTGTTATATGTTGTGTCGCTCAGAGGTTTCAGGGTATTTTATGCGACAGGTGATAGTGTTCGGGATGTCGCATCCCACTATTTCGTACCAACATAATACAACAGCCACGTGTTTTTAAGGCGTGATGTTACTTGCGAAGGAAGAGTCGTGGGTTTTATATCTCCGCTTGCTGCATTGCAGATTTATAGTTACAATAATACACTAAAGTTTTAATTAAGTATGTCACCTCGTTAGTACCGTGTAGTTTCCTCAGATCACTTCAGGCGAATGCCGGGATGGTGTCATCAAAATGCCATGACCGAATTTCTTCCAGTTCCTTGCCACCAGTGCATCTCCGCCTCTAATGACCCCCACGTCGACGAGGCCAAAAATCACCCTGGTTAGTTATCCTCATGTCCGCATTGAATACCACACAGTACTCTATACAAATATAATTAAAAGAAATACACTTCAGAAAACTCGATGAAAACGAAATTATAAATTACTTTTTTCAAATGCAGATTTGACTCAATTGTCCACATGCACAATGAATTCATATCTCAATAGAGGCAAAGGATTAGGCATTATATTACTGCAAGGGAGGGGGGAGGTTGGGGGGGGGGGCAGTTAACCATGACGTTCAGCGCGTTTTCAATGAGGCACGCCACCATTTTGGATTTCCGCTCTGTACATATTCCGATTCCATGGGAGTCATTTTGGTCTCAATAAAGCTCTAACACTCTGATGTATGAAAGATTACCGTTGTATTTTTATACAGGGTGTTACAAAAAGGTACGGCCAAACCTTCAGGAAAC
>JARYHS010007075.1:13535649-13588149 GCA_031002005.1 Vandiemenella viatica
GTTATTATGATATTTTCCATACATATTCTATTAATCTTGTCTAAATGTGGATCTATTATTTCACCATACTGGCAGTACATACTGGCCAGTATTTCTGCATATTCTGTATTTTCATCATAGTACTGTACTATTTTGGTGACCTCCATCGCCTTATTGAAAACTATGATTGCAGCCATAGGGGCTGCCCTTCTGTTATAATCTGAGCCGTTATTGGCATGTGGGGAACTTGACCAAACTTGGAGTAAGGTTCGTGGATACTTAGAATATCCAATTGCTGTTCTTCTGCCATCTTCCTAGCCTCGTGTAACACCGTTTCACCTCGCATTGCATTTAACTGAGCTACTTTTATTTCATTGGTCATGGATGTCTAGTATATACATTGCAATGAGGCCATTTCTGCTGCGGATCAAAGCTTATCCTGCCATGTATCATAACAAACTGTTTATACATATATTGATTCCGGGTCCTAAACCTCACCACGCCTATCAAAGACCTTCTTAACCAGTCGCAGCAGCTGCGGCAGGGTCTGTGAGAATATTATTCCTACTTAGTTGAATCCTATCTACCTCACGGAGCTGGGGAAATGTTATTTTCTTGCCTGTCGCCTGTCGGATGCAACTCCTGGTCAAATGCCGCAAGGCAGTGGTGAAAATATGTTCTTCTTCTAGTCTACTAACTCTTACTATGTCCTCTAAATCATCATACACTCCATTGGGATCTACCGCATTGTATTTTTGACCCTCCAAACTCTTCCTAAATTCTCTTTGTACCTCTGATTGCTTTTCCCTATTTACCCTCATGCCGCCTTTCCTAGTTCAGCAAGGCAGCCCTGAATGGCAGCACTGCGTTCTGTTCTTTTCCTTGTTTGGCTGATTCCAGTTCAACTTCAAAACTCGAATCTTCGGACCCTAGAGCCTCTCCTTTTTGCAGTTTTTTTCCTGTATTCTCAGCTCTCCTTGCTTCCCTTTGCTTCTTTGATGGTGATTTTTTCCTTTTGTTTGCCTTCTTCGCCTCATCTACGTCTTTTTCTGTTTTACCTGTTCCTTTGATCCTTATAATACTAGTTCTCTGCATAATCTATTTTATTCACTAACCGTTGAATTAATAGTTGGTATGTGAGGCATTCCTTTTCTTTCTTCCTGCATGTTTTGCCCCTATTTGCACAGGGAACACAAATTCGAGGCTGAGCTTTTCTCCCATGACCATCTTCCCCGCAGTGACTGCAGGTGAAGGTGGCCCGCTGACAATGTTTGCTCACGTGTCCGAGGTCCTGACATTTTATACATTTCGGAACCACCGTATAGTCCTTAGCCGAGATTGATGTGAATTCCACAAACAGTTTCCTTTGTTTTATAACAGATTTCCTTAATTCTGGACTCACTTCCACCAACATGGTGAACTGTAGGTTTATTCCTTGGGCCAGTCTTAAATTTGGGAATAAAGCCCCTCTTAAACTCTTCAGGCTACCCCATTTCACTAAAATTTTGTTCCCACACCGCATGACCAAGGTAGCCTCATCCAGTATAACAGGCATATCATATAAAATTACTAATAGTCGTCTTTTCTTGGGCAACTCACACTTGAATTGTTCCGACAATTCCCTATTGGCTATTATTTTCCTAACATCATCCTGGCTGTTCGTGTCAACGACCACCACAGTAGCCGTTGTCTTAATCCTTGGTATTTTAATCTTGTCCGTGGCCGATTTTAATGTTGAGGTGACTTTCTCAGCCACTTGTCTCACATTCTCGCCCCTCTGGCATAGCCGTGGCATTTGATGGCCCTACCCACCAGTCCTCCTCTGGACCAAGGGTCTTGAGGTAAAATCAGTGGTTCACCTGGCCGTTTCCAGCTAAGTGGTCCTTTCAGTCCGGATATCACACGTGTTTTCACCCCCCCCCCCCGGTCGTAATCCCGGCATCCCCGCTGCACCGACGCCGTACAGCGCCCTTCGTCTCTTACTAGGCCGAGAAGACACTCATCGCCAAAGGCCCACTCCTACTAAGGTGGTGGAATCGCCTCCCCAGCCGTTCATCGGTCTGGACCCGATGATCTCTCCCCTTCAGGAGTTACCCCAACTCCAGGGCGGCGGGCCATCAGAGATTGGCTTTCGTTCCCCCTCTAGCGGTCTGTGTACCTCGACCGGATTTGCAGGCTCTCCCACGAGTCTGTTCTTGGTGACTAGGCACTTGGCTACCACAAGTCATGTTTTACTGGCTGAATAGCTGATCTTTTCTATCTTTATGCTTCTCCCCACATTCGCCAACACCCCAGCACAAGGCGGGGCCCCATTGCCCTCCCCCCATACACTGGGAATCAGCAAATCGGGGAGTTTGAACATGAGTCCGAGAGCCGTTCCCGATGTCGGCCACACCGGCCGCAGCTCCGGCATCTCACTCGAGGAGGTAGCCAGAACTCAATAAACCGGTGGATCTTAACTATGATTTTTCCTCCATTACTTGGTCCTCTCTTGTGGCATCTGCTCCACCAATCATAAACTCCATTACTCTTTTCCCCTTCCTTCGAGGGCTTACCTAAGTTAGCTCAGTGGTTCTTCTCCCCCACCATCGGTGCTCGTCGCTATTAGGGAACACCTGTCTCTTGTGCTGTTTCCAGCAATGTGTCGGGAGTTTCTCTTGATTGGTTCCTGATGTTATTGGGACATGCCTTGTCACCTCTAAGGTGTTACCAGACTTTTTACTCTTTCCTCCGTACAGCCTTAGCTTCGCACCGCACATTCGTCCCTGTGCGGGAAACCAGCCCCTTGCCGACGGAACGGTGCTACTAAGCGCCCGCGCCACACCAAGGCGGCAGCACCTGAACGGGTGACCTGTCAGACATTTTTTTTTATTATTATTTATCTCACTTTTATACAGCTTAATTTCTAGATACTAAATTAGGCCCTATTACATATTTTTTTTTTATTATTGATTAAAGGTTCCACCAGTGTCGCTGGTTTCATTACTGGTTAATCTGGCCTCTCAGCTATGTGGATTACCGAATAGCCTCCACAGTCTCCCGTCCCCGCGCGGAGGCAGGCCAAACCTGTTTTCTGGCGAAACCATGTTAACAGTTTACAATTTTACAGTCTAAGAAAGTTTTATGTAAGCAATTAGCATATTTTTCCGCTTCACTTAGCTAATTGGTAACTGATACGAAATGATAAATTATTAAATATTAAACAATATACGTTACAGATGAGTCAGTTAGTAAATGAATAACAATATTTAGATTGGTAGTCATTTGACAAATACAGTACGAGCTTACAGTTGTTTGTCGGTTAGTGAATACATGATCACATTACATCAGGTTATATTACAATGAATTTCTAACAACAATATTTTAAGATACAGATCTACTGGGATTTACAATAAATGGGTTATTATTTTGACAGTTTCTACATGTATACATTAGTACTGCCTGCTTCGCTTCTACAGCCTAGAACCAGTTCGTGTGTTATCGAAATTCCGTTATTTTTAATTGTTTTTTGAAAGGTATTTTTTTAACTATATTAAGGGGATGGTACTATTCCATATCTTTCCTCAGTGTCATTGGGCAATTTTTATGCCTTTTAGTAATACAAACACTGCCCATTTTTATTTGCGTCAGTTTGTGCTCAGTACGCACGCGGCCTATGAGGCTTTAACCTAGGTGCTGTATCGGCACTGCTGACCACTGTTAATTCCGTGGCGAATTCGACCTGGCACCGGCTTTGTAAACTTTCACAGTTCCTTGACTATCAATTACATGATGTTTATGTTGTAATACGCCAGCTAAGGACGCTACATCTTGGAAGGATATAACTGTTATTATTATTGTTTACATCTTTCTGTATTCACCACACTATTCCTTCCACCGTTATTATCCGGAAACAGTCAACCATTCCTGGTCCGTCTGGCATTTCCAGCAGAACCGGATGGGCTGACCCGTCGGGATCACTTCCGGTTACCGGAAGTTCTCGCACTATTCTATTAACTACAATGATCTCATTCGTCTAGATACGCCTGTGCAGCTGCTGGGGTGCCGGAGGTGGTCTGCCCCGCCCGACTACTGCTCGGTCCAGATACTTTTTCCTGTTTAGTTTATATGCATAGGCCAGTGGAAATTCTATCTCCCGAACATCTTAATAAGAAGATACCATGATGCTATCCTGGCATCACTGGTAGGGTATGTGGCCAGTGTCTGGGCGCATAAACTACTGCAGGTGAAACCTCGTAAGGTGGTACTGAGAGTGCAGAGAAGCATTCCGATACGGCTAAGTGGTGTCCATGCTACTACATCTGCTGACTCACTCACAATATTAGTATGGTTATGGCCGTTGGATCTCGAGATCAGAAAACGAGGAGCCATATACTGGCTGCGTAAAGAAAATCAGGCCAAGGTGTAGGAGATTGTGGGAGCAATAGCACAACCTGTGGTGAAAATTAAAAACGCACTCCTCGCCGAGTGGCAAGCCCGTTAGGACAGCAGCCAAACAGGCAGAAGATGATACATCGTGTTTCCAAATGTCCAAGAGAGGCTGAATCTTGGATTCTTTAATCCTTCACCTGGGCTAATACATTACATGACCGGACACGGGCCATATAACCAGATGCTATACCAAAGAGGGTTGAAGGAAACCAGTGCATGTGAGTGTGGCGCAGAGTGAGTCAGCAGATGTAGTAGCATAGACACAACTTAGCCGTATCGGAATGCTTCTCTGCACTCTCAGTACCGCCTTACGAGGTTTCACCTGCAGTAGTTTATGCACCCAGACACTGGCCGCATACCCTACCAGTGATTAAGATGTTCGGGAGATAGAATTTCCACTGGCCTATGCATATAAATTTGTTCATGACCACTTCTCGGAAATATACATTGCGAGGTTAAGGAACTCATCCAGAGTGACGCCTAAGTATCTGGTTGTCGGCTTCGTTTTTATGGTGATGTTATTCATCTTAACAATTGGATCCCGCTCCAATTTCCCTTTTAGTAGCATCATTTGGGTCTTCTTTGGTGCAAGGCTCAGCTTAAAGCCTCCAAGCACCATGCCTGAAGTTCTTCGATCACTACCTTGGATTTATCTTCTATGTCTTGTCTGGTCCGACCTTCAATCAACAACAGCAAATCGTCAGCAAAGGCGACCAGCCCCAGCAAGCCACACAGCCCCTCCAAACGCCTAAGAGCATCTTCAAAAACTAAATCCCAGAAGACTGGCCCACTTACTGAGCCCTGGGGACAGCCCTTAGTAAGACGTTTATCTACCTTCCCTCGTGGACATCTCAATGTGGCGAATCTATTCTTACAGTAATCCCGCAGTGTATTATACAGGTTACTTGGACAGTTTATTTCCCTCAGGCGGCGGAACAACATCGGCCACCATAAATTGTCGAAAGCTGCGGAAACATCTATGAAAATTCCTATTACGTACTTCATAGAACTACTTTTAACTAAATTTACCGCCCTGTTTACTGCGTCTTCGGTCGACCTGCCTGCTCGAAAGCCATATTGGTTCATGTTAATGCCTATTTGGCTTCTGTGATATTGCAGTTTGTTAATCAATACTTTTTCTTGAACCTTTCCAAGGACGTTTAGCAGGCAGATCGGCCGATATGATTTTGGGTTTGCTAGATCTCTGTCTCCCCCCTTGGTCAATATCATGACTTCACTTTGCTTCCAGATGTTTGGAACCCGGCCTTGCTGGAGGCACTTGTTAAAAAGCGTACATAGTGGGAAGGCCAGTTGGACTACTAGGGCCTGCAACACTTCTGCTACTATCCCGTCCGGTCCCGGTGCTTTATGCTTTGCCATACTGTTTATGGCCTTTACTACCTCGTCTACTGTTATGTCCTCCCCTTCCGATTCAGCTACATAAAGCTGAGATTGATCACTCCGCACGTTTCTATGAAAGTCGGTTTCTCTATCTTCCACATCATCAGGTAGTAGCTGCCTTAATAATTCCTCCGCTGTTGTAGTCCAATTTTTGGTCATGTTACCTCCTTCCTCAGTCCTCACAGTGGCTAACGTAGTAGGTGGTCTTATTTTCCGGCAACTATCTTATACGGAATGCCCCAGGGATCTGATCTAAGATTGGATCTGACATAGGCCTCCCAGCTATCTGTTTTAGTTTTTAAGAGTTGCTGCTTAAAAGCTTCTTGTCTTTCCCTGTATCTATTAGCAAAACAAGCCTATCAGCCGCCACAGCACAGCGTTGGTACTGCCTCCGTGCCCTTCGCATGTTCGATCTCATTCTATGCAGTCTCTCATCCCACGGTATATCCCTCACCCTTTTTACCTTTGCCAGTGGAATACTGCCTTTCATTTGCTGTTTGGATGGACCTAGTAAGTTCCCTTGCCATGTGGTCCACGTCATTGCCCTCCAGCAAGTCCACTGGAAGACGGAAACACTCTCTAAGTCTCTGCCATACCGCCCTTCTGATATTATAGCGAAGTTTAGTATTCCCATTACTAGTTGCCTCAGTTCGTTGCCGAGAGTGGTCATATAGAATTATATTGTGGTCACTCGTGGTTTGATTATCTACCACCCGCCAATTACGTAACATATTTCCCACAAGATCGTTAGTAATTGTTACGTCTATGTTAGATGTAGCTCCATGCCTATCATTAAAAGTAGGGGGATTGAATGGTTTGTTTCTTACTTCTAGATTAAACTCGCAGATCAACTCAGTCAGGTCTTGGCCTCTCTCATTTGTATGGTCACTGTGCCAGAGCAGTGACCGTGCATTTGCGTCTGCCGCTATGATTATCTTCTGGTTTCCTAGACTGTTGAGAATTTCTCTAATTTTATCCAAGTATCGATCAATTGGATCTTTGTATTGGAAGTACATTGATACTACAATTACGTTGCACCAACCTGTACTGATTTCTACACATGTAGTGTGCTCATCACAGAATTGAACAATTTTCAGGTTCATCAGATATTCCTAAAATGTAGTTAGAGCCCTTGCATGTTCGCGTTAACAAATCAAATCTTTGCCAGTGGTGAAAGTCGATTTTAAGGCCTGTAAAAATTGCATCCGAGATGCGGATTTTTAACCGGGGACCTTCCGTACCCAAATCACTCGCCGCAAGCATCTGAATCTAGAAGTACTGGAGAATATGTATTCAATCTTATAAAAGTACATTTGTGTTTTGAAGTGACAAAAATAAATTATTTTATTGTGTTTGAATATTAATTTTTGACTGTAACCAGATTTGTCTCTTGACTCAGAAGGTTATGGCGTACGATTGGGGAAATGAAAGTCCCTGGTTCAAACCCTGTCTCAGCTGTAATTTTTATGGGTCTTAAAATTGAAATTCACCTCTGGAAAAGCTTTGATTTGTTAATGCTAAAATGCTAGGACGCTCTGTGTTTCGAATTTCACGTTAATCTGTAGTTTTCCTTTTCAAATTAGGTGACAACGATAGAGGTGTACTGCGCAGCCGATAAGTAACTCCGTGACTGGAATTTTCAGATCACATGAAATTATTATCATTTTACGGAATCTTTGCGGTCTGCATTAAAATAAAAATGTATAATAATCTTATTCTTTTTTGTTAAAAAAAATATTGAGTGATTCGAAAAGGAACCTCAACCAAAACAAACACGTTAAATGTGAATTGAGTGACGCTTGCATTTAATCGTGACTATATAGAGATACACGAAAATCTTTCAATACAGTGTGACGATCGCTTGTTAAAACAGCTTTGGAATACTATTTTTGTGCATAAGAGTTCAAACAATTAGGAGATAACAGGAGTCAGACAAAAAAAAGTATTTTAACGTACTTTATTACTTTAGTAGATTATAAAGTACAGTACTCTATAATAAAGTACGGGTGGTAGCCGCAGCTACAATCTCCCAAATTACTCTTAAGGTCAATTTTTAACATTAATTCTGTGAAACAGTCAAGTGTATACGTTAAAGGAGACCGAGTAGGAACCCGTCCGTCACACGGCCGTGCTACGGACCAGTGTGGACGCGAGGGGGGCGAGCCGACACTCGGCCGAGTGTCGGCTCGGACGCGGTGCGGTGTCGGTGCGGTCTAGTGTGGCCCGACCTTAATTAAACACAAGGTGGGAAACACGTCGCTAGGATAGCGTCAGGTAGACAGTGTGATTCATAAGAGGGGGGGAGGGGGCGGTAGGAAATGAGTTCGTGCCTTAAGTCTAAGTCTAAGTCTAAGTCTAAGTCTGGTGAAGCTAATATACTGGAGCATAGTCTGGTGCTGCCATCTGTCCGTGAGACATGTAACTTTGTGCGCTGTGTAGTTGTAGTATGTGTAATGTGTAGCTTATGACGAGAAATGGGGAACTTCGCAACATCCGTTAGATTATTGCGGGATACAGGAGTCAGGACGCCCGGTATGCGATATCCTGGTCTCGTGCCCCTGTCCCCTTGCAGCTCCCCGATCCAGTGTCGAGCTACATTGGCGGCTATGTGTTAGATGTACTATAACTACGTGCAGTTTACCGCATCTGGGTTGATGTAGTGCATGTAGGTACTTGTACAGCTAACTTTTTCGTCATTTTTACACTTGTTGTGTTTGTAGTGCAACTGAACATTGTATTCGCGAGAAAACTTGTCATCCAAAGAGACCGTACTTGTGCCGGTTAAAGAAAGTTTCGGGGAATACAATCGGAACTTCGCTGCAAAACCCACGACGTGGTTTTGTGTCTATATATCTAGAACGAATCTACCAATCTGATGTGGTCTTCACGGTTTCGTACTGCTGTTCTGTACGAAGAGTAATGTACACACTTTATCACTATTCTTGACCGCTGGCTGGTCAGTATTGCGTTACTGTTTCCTGGGATGACATTGATGTAGGATTGTGCAAGATAAGAGTCATATAATTTTTCAGCGGCGTCCAAATTTATTGTCAAAGTGTGTACATTGAATATGCACCTATGGGTAGGGATAAGACGATACGAGTAAATACAAGTACTTACTCGATACATTCCTTCCGATACCAAGTACTTTTTGTATCGATACTTTAAAAATAAGTACCAAGTAGGTATCGGTCAAAAGTACTCGTATCGGTGTGTATACCAATATCACGAATATCATGATTTCATTTAACACGTTAATTGATACATTAAACACTCATCTATACTGTAAAGAATATTTTTTGGTTGTCATTATTGCGTTTTTATAACACATTATTTTTCTAAATATGTGTTCTTGGCAAACTTGTTTGTCTATGCCCGGCAAAAAAAAAAAAAAAAAAAAAAAAAAAAAAAAAAAAAAAAAAAAAAAAAAAAAAAAAAAAAAACTTTCTGCCATTCCGTCAGTTGCCATTTTATGTCGTGGTCGTCATTGACTCATTGTTTTGTTTTCGTTCTGCGTTCGTAATTCTAACCTAGGGCTGTCGCCGTTGATTTGTGTTTAGTTTTGTATTAGGTATATTTGCTGTTGGTAGTTGTATCTCCAAAGTGTAATGTGTGGCAATATTTCAAGAAAAATGATGACAAATACTCAAGCTGCAAAATATGCTTTAAAACTGTGCGGTTTTATGGCAATACTTCTAATTTGCATAAGCATTTAAAAAGCCACCCCGATATTGCACCAGTTAATCGAAACGATAAGGTTTCAATGTAAGCACAACATTTATTAATCTACAAAATTATTATTTGATATGTTTGGATGTTGATTGTGAATAGTGTTGTGTTGATATGTTAATCGATATTTTTTGATATAATCATATTGTAAGTATTGACTGGTATCGATCAAGTAAATAACTTTAAACTTAACAGGTAAACACTTAGAAAAACAAATATTTTTTGGGGAGCACTACAAAACCGACTTTTTTTCATAAAATTAGTTTTATTTTGTCCTTGTTGGTATTAGTCCTGTAACGATCAGTAAGGTGAAAATGTAATAAATATCTTTCGTCAGGTAAATATATACTTTTATATCAATAAAGACTATCAAAACTTATTAGATACTGTTTTCTTATTTATTCCAAATTTCACTACGAAAAATCAATCGATACGAGTAAGTATCGATACTTTTCAATGGATACCGAATAAGTATCGATACTTTACGACCGATACTGTATCGAGTAGAAGTATCGATACCTCAGTGGTATCGTTTTATCCCTACCTATGGGAGCTCACCAATAATGAAGTTAGCGAAACAAGGTTCTTTCTGCTTAAACCATTAGAGATACTACAATAGAGTGTGACGAACAATTCTAGAGCACGACTAGTTCTGCATAGTACAATCAACTTTAGTAAAACGCATTGAAACTGGAGACTGAAGGTTAGTTAGACTGGCTAACCAGGAAATTTCAAACTAATAACTGCATTTCATACTATTTGCAGTTATACTGTTAAAACGGAATATACCTGCAATGCCAGCTAAAACGTAATAATTGTGTGTTGAGGAACTAACTGTACAGAAATAAGGAGGGCAGAGATTAGAAACTGTAATGCAACACTGAGATATATGCTACGTTCGTTTTCACTTCTATCCTACATTCCAAAATGCTCACTTATTTTTTTATTTTTTTTAAATACGTATATTTTTTACATTGACAGCCTCATTGTATATCCCCCGGCCCGTGCACATTATACATTTCAAGCCATTGAAACGTTTTTCACCTCTCTTATAATCTGTACCACCCTGTATATAGCGTGTTTATTAATGTGTGCAGTGATGTGGTTGTTTCGGCCACACCCTGTATATCGCCGGCAGCGGATGATCCCGGAATGCACTGCAGCGCCCTCCCAGTTTATTCGCTGGTCGCCCCGCACTCGGCACCACCCTGTATAGTCACTCACTCACGCCCAGCCGCGCCGGATATTGGGCCACAAATTTCGTGTCGCGCTGTGTCATGGCGCCGACAATGGAAGTGTCAGAGTGGCGGAGGGGTGGGGGTGGGGCGCTTCCACTTCCTCTTTGAGCGCTGACGAGTGGAGTGGTTTCTCTTGGATTTATGATCTTTGCCGGCGCAGCACTCTGTGGTGCGAACAACAAAGCGCGAGGCAGGAATCACAACGCACAGGACTCGAATCCAACAAAATCACAGATTAATACGGACACGCTAATTAAAAATTTTTCTTTTGAAACCACTTTTTTTTTTTTTTTTTTTTTTTTTTTTTTTTTTTTTTTTTTTTTTTTTAGATCAGTAACTGATTTTTGCCACTAGTTGGTGTACATAATGACGTAATTTCTTGGCAGCTGGTTAACGAAACAGAACTGATATAAAATTACGCTCTATGTTCGCTATATTTCATGGGTCTGAAATAATGACCTCAATATAATGGCGACCGTGAAAACAATCCGGAACTACTATCATTCACATGAATTCATGACTTGAGCAACATGGCGCTCATGATAGCATCATAAATTATTTTTAGAAAACCTTAAATCTCTCCTGGCCTTTGCTATGAGCACGAAGGCCATTTGTAATTTTAATCTAATCAATACTTCAGCTAAAACTGCAGCTCGAAAATGAAAGCTTCCATGGACACGCGATACAACGAAAACATCTACATTGAAGGAATATAAATAAACAAAAGCAACTAGTAAATAATATGTTGATTTAAACGAAATATATACTTTAAATGTTCTGGCAATTGATTTGTTTGCAGCTACTTAACTAAATAGAACTGTTACTAACATCGGTTTCGTAGTAAGTCTTTGGCCATTTTAATCCGGAAGCGGAGTCCGGGCGCGTAACGCTATGACCAAAGTAGCCTTTTATTATCATGAATATTTTGAAGCAACCAAACTGCCATGGTCACTCACACGAATTTTAAAGATTAAATCGAGTTCATTTGTGACATTTTCTTTCAGCTAATAGTCCTATGCGCAGTAAAATACAAAAAAGGTGAAAGAGTACTAGGTTTTTTTTAATAAAAAGAAAGAAACAATGCGCCAATTTTTACGATCCCAATCATCAAATTCTGTACCGAATTATTTATTTGATTTTTTTCGAAAAATTCGTTGAGGTATTAGATTTGTCGAAATTGTTGTTGTTGTTGTTGTTGTTGCGGCTATAGGGCGCGTCAACGTCGGGGTTATTAGCGCCTTGTCGAAATTAATGTTCTCCCGTAATTTTTCCATTAGCGAGAGTAAGTTTTAAAAGAATTTTCGGTACAGTAACTTCGGAAATAACGGAACACTTAATTTTTTGTGCAAATTTCCCTAACAAATCGTGGACAAAAAGAAAAATCCAAACTGATTCAGAGTCATCGAATTTCCAGCTTCATTTCATACCCATGAAGATAAACCTTAAAAAAAAAAAAAAACATGTTCCTGCAGTCAGTCACTAGACTACCATAAATATTTTTAAAATCATATTTTTCCCAAATTTTATGTTATAGACGTGATAAGGTTAGCAAGAATTAGAGTAGTGTTCAATTTCAAACTTCTATGTTAAAGTGTCCATAAGCAATGAGAGAATCAATACGGTATCCGACTGTCATTGACAAGATATGTATTACTAAAAATAGCGAACTAAAAATTTGCATAAAACAAAAAAGAGAAACTGCAACGTTGTGAGTGATTCCACATTGACGGGTTTTCAAGACTGCAACAGCAGTAGATATAACGAGCAAAGCGGTAATTCATTAGAAGTTACCAATACCAGCCGCCAAACTTCTGTCCCTAACATTTGGGGTGGGTTGGCTTCCATGAGTTTTACTGACAGTTGGCGTGTTCAAATTTGAGGTTATGGTTTCATGACCGCATGTGCTTGCTGACGCTAAGCATTTTATACCGACTGCCGGTTAGGGACTAGCTACTAGCGGGGAAAGTGAAGTGTTGGCATCTATAATTATATGCAGTATACCCTAACAATATGTGTATTTTTTGTTTTTGAAATTTGTGGACTATGAATAGAGAAGTAATGGAACTGCTACCTCCTCATCCACATCCGTAACAATTAATGCGGATGTTTCACAGAGGTTTTGTTTAAATTGCAATATACATATATACAGGGTGTTACAAAAAGGTACGGCCAAACTTTCAGGAAACATTCCTCACACACAAACAAAGAAAATATGTTATGTGGACATGTGTCCGGAAACGCTTACTTTCCATGTTAGAGCTCATTTTAGTTTCGTTAGTATGTTAGTACGCTCTCCTGACCTCAACCCTCTTGACTTCCATTTATGGGGGCATTTGAAAGCCCTTGTCTACGCAACCTCGGTATCAAATGTAGAGACTCTTCGTGCTCGTATTGTGGACGGCTATGATACAATACGCCATTCTCCAGGGCTGCATCAGCGCATCAGGGATTCCATGCGACGGAGGGTGGATGCATGTATCCTCGCTAACGGAGGACATTTTGAACATTTCCTGTAACAAAGTGTTTGAAGTCACGCTGGTACGTTCTGTTGCGGTGTGTTTCCATTCCATGTTTAATGCGATTTGAAGAGAAGTAATAAAATGAGCTCTAACATGGAAAGTAAGCGTTTCCGGACACATGTCCACATAACATATTTTCTTTGTTTGTGTGTAGATATTAGAAAGTTAGGGGTGCAATGCGAGGCAAATCGTAGGTAGTCTTGCAATGTTGTAGGTGTACACTTTTTTACGTTATAATGAACCCTCAGGTGTTGTTCGCAATCAGTGTGTGAGTGTGAACCACAGTAATCTTTATATATAAAGATGAATGTTTGTTTGTTTGTTTGTTCTTCATACAAATCCACAGTTTTCATCCGATATCGATGAAACTTTGCAAACTTATCCTTTGAAACAAGGAGAAAAATACTGTCTACATTTGGTGGGAAAATTATCTGTATAAATAACACATGTTGTCTCATAACTTCGAAATACGGCGATAGACAGACACGTTGGATATGGACGTCTCCAGACCGTGTTTCCGTGTAGTGAACTGGCAGCTCAGTGGCTAAAGAACTTGCTTACGAACTTTGTGGTCTCCGCTTCAAATCTCCGTGGAGTCTAAGATTTAAAAAAAAAAAAATTACAGTGTAAGAGTCAGGCCTGGGCCGTAGGTTATTTGGATTGAATGTTAAACTGTAGATATTATAAAGTTAGGGGTACAATGCGATGCAAATCGTAGGTAGTCTTGCAATTTTGTAGATGTACACTTTTTTACGTTAAAATTATCCCTTAGTTGTTGTTCGCAGTCAGTGTGTGAGTGTGAACCACAGTAATACTAATATAAATACGGAAGTAAGTCTCTGTCTTTTTGTTACGTTTTGATGACTATATGGCTATATCGTTGTGATGGAATTTTTATAAGGAAAGCTGTATGAAGGGCACAGGATATTTTTTCCTGTATGATTAACAGTTGTAGTCACGAAATTTTGAAATCTTAATGTTGGAAATTGATTCTCTTCAAGAGGCAGGTTCGACGGTAGAATGATATAGTGATAGCTTTCCTGTCATATTATGCCGACTCGATATTGTTTGGGACCAATGCTTCGTTACCAACAACTTTTTATATTTAATACTGGCAAAAAATTCTTAATCCACGCGTACGAAGTCGCGCGTACGAGGCTAGTATATTCTATGCGCGGTGGCGGCTTGAGAGGCAGGTGAGATCTGCGGCCACAGAGGAACAGTTTGTTTTCGTTCACTGCAATCAGTTTTTCGAGCACATCAGTGAGCACGGACTAGCTTCGCTGCGAGCGAGGGTATAATGGAGAGGCTTCTCAAAAGATCTGCGCAGCCCTCCATACCTACTACAAGTGGCAGAGGCGGAAGCAAATCAAAACCGAAAAAAGTCAAACTTTATGACTACAATTGGCTAGTTGAGTAAATTTGAAAAATGTCTTAATACATTTCCTTATTATCTATTTTACTCGAAAAACGTATTATTTTTACCGTTAGACGCGTTTTTGAGGGGCAAATTCTTATGAGTACGCGTCACCAACATGCCGTAGTAATAGTATATCTGCAGCCATGAGTATGACGGATTGCACAGTGAAAGTATAGATTATACTATACTATACTATTACAGCGCGCGCAGCTCCCCGTGAACACATATACACATAAATACAGAAATATACCGTATATACCTGACTGTAAGATATACAGGGTGTTTCAAAAAGAATATACGTATTTCGAATGCATATATTTACTAAACTGTAAGACATACGAATATGAAACTTTACACACATATTTACGAACCTCTTAAGTTCAGATTACAGATGTTCAATATGTCCTCCAGCAGCCACACGAACAATATCACATCGATACTCAAATTCCTCCCATACTCGGGCAAGCATGTCCTTCGTCACTGATGTTACGGCAGTGCGGATCCGGTTCCTCAAGTCCTCAAGGTTCTGTGGGAGTGGTGGTACATAAACGTTGTCTTTAATGAAACCCCACAGGAAGAAGTCACAGGGTGTCAAATCCGGTGACCGTGGAGCCCAGCTGATGCATGGTAAGTCGCCAGCTCCTTTACGACCAATCCATCGGTTCGGTAGAGTTTCATTCAGATATTCACGCGCTTGGCGACTCTAGTGAGGGGGTGCCCCGTGTTGTTGAAAAATGAAGTTGTCTTCGTGCAGCCTCGGAAACAAGCAGTTTTGTAACATAGCGAGATACTGCTGACCGTTAACCGTGTTTCCATCAAAGAAGAATGGGCTGTAAACAGATGATCTGGATATCGCACAAAACACATTGACTTTAGGCGAATCTCGTACATGTTCAATGACTGCATGTGGGTTCTGTATACCCCAAATTTGAACATTGTGTTTGTTTACCTGACCACTAACATGGAAAGTCGCTTCATCACTGAAAACGATGCGTTTTGCGAAAGTGCAGGCATCCAGGCGACTGTCAGGATGATTCCTAATCCGGAGTCCTATCCTGCTCTAGTGACTTCTGCAGTGAAATGCGTCACTATCCAATTAATAGGATGTCAAGACTTTACTCGCTGTAACTCAGCGCAGCATGTTTGCTGGACTAAATGAAATTTTATGTTTGATGAAATCTATACATACAATGATATTAGTATGCACATTTAAGCTATTTTTGAAGAAATAACTTTTAGCTTGTGGCACTGCTAATGACCTACAGAAAAGGAATGAAACGTTTTCAAAATCTGTGTCCGTTTTCCCGCATGTTTGGTTGAACGGGACTCACAAAACTACTGGTCGGACGTAGGTACTTGTCGAAATACTTACCGTCACTTCAGCGAACGTTTTTATATATATACAGGGTGTTACAAAAAGGTACGGCCAAACTTTCAGGAAACATTCCTCACACACAAACAAAGAAAATATGTTATGTGGACATGTGTCCGGAAACGCTTACTTCCCATGTAAGAGCTCATTTTATTACTACTCTTCAAATCACATTAAACAGGGAATGGAAACACACAGCAACAGAACGTACCTGCGTGACTTCAAACACTTTGTTACAGGAAATGTTCAAAATGTCCTCCGTTAGCGAGGATACATGCATCCACCCTCCGTCGCATGGAATCCCTGATGCGCTGATGCAGCCCTGGAGAATGGCGTATTGTATCACAGCCGTCCACAATATGACCTCTAACATGGAAAGTAAGCGTTTCCGGACACATGTCCACATAACATATTTTCTTTGTTTGTGTGTGAGGAATGTTTCCTGAAAGTTTGGCCGTACCTTTTTTTGTAACATCCTGTATATACGTATTTAACTGCTTTACGCCTCTCAACAGCGAGGTCTTTAGAGACGGGAAAGGATGGGTGCAAGGAATGGGAAATAATTTGGCCATGGCCTTATTAAGGAAGCATCCCGGCATTTGCGTGGAGTGATTTGGGGAAACCATGGAAAATGCAAATCTGGATGCCCGGACGGGGATTCGAACCGCCGTCCTCCCGAATGCGAGGCCAGAACGCTATCCGTTACACCACCACGCTCGGTTCCAGCGAACGAAAGGTGCGGCGTTACTGTTATTTTCTCGCTGACGATGAGTTAGATTTCACATCATAGGCTTATTCTATGCGCGGGACAGGTAGTCATAAACAAAAATCTGGCAGTCATTGGGGGTTGAAAACTTAAAGCTGCGCGCGACACGTCATACTTATACAGATATACTGTTAGCATCAGCATGTCGGTGACGCGAACTGATAAGGTTTTACCCACCCAAAAATCGGCCAATGCGCGTAAAGAAGGTGTTCACTTCAAAAAAGTTTCTCCTATTGTGGACTCGATCCCGTGACCTTCCATTTTACGGTACGGGACATACGACTTTTGTTCGAATGTGCACTATCCTTTATTCGTGAACCACTGTGCGGCGCCGCAGCGGCGCCGCACAGTGGTCTCCCAGTACAGTGCAAGGGCGCCCTCGTCCGGCAGAAACCGCAAGTGCGGTGAGCATGCGGGACGTTTTAATTTAATATAATTGCGACGGAGCACAGGCTCCGGTGGCAATTTCCCTACAGCCCACTCTTCCCCCTTTCCTGTACCCACCTACATTGGCCCTCTACAAACTTCAACTTTAAATTCTTTAAACGTTTATGGTAAATTATTCCTCATGTATCTTGGTAACTCATTCCAATCCCTGACACCCTTACCTAAAAAAAGAGAATCTTCCCACACCCTTGTGCCTGAAATCGAGTGCCAGCTTGTGGTCATGGTCATCTTTTCCCTTCCATGCACTACTTTTCATACCTATTGCAATATCTTTCGATGCCTCATCACCAACTAAGGATTGCAATCCCGCAGTGTCTTCAATCCCGCGGGGGGATTTTCGTCAATCCCGCGGAATCCCGCGGGATCTGTGCGGGATTGGCGCAAACAGTTTTTTAACGCTTATATTTAAAACATAGTTACTTAAAACGTTAATAAATTAAATAATAATTAAATTAATAAATAAATTTTAATGTTAAATGATAAAAATTAATAGTTAACAATATTTTAATTGGCAAAATAATATTAAAACATTTTAGCATGTCTTAAGTACATTTCGAGGTTTTACATTTTTGTTTTTTTAATCTAAACCAATTTTTAAATAAATAATAAAAAATGGAAAATATTCAATGTTAGGTCATATTATGTGCCTTACAATACATCACATCAATTTAAAAATATGGTTTTCTTAGTGGCCAAGTTACCATAGATTTTTTTTTTAATTCTAAGTAGACGTTCCATAACACCGAGAGAAAGCATTCCATTTCACAAAGTGAAGTGAATATACTCTGTAAAGTGTAGACTTGGCTCAGAACAAGATCTCATAACTTTTTGTCACTGCACAAGCACGAGACTTGACTTTTTTTTTTTTTTTTTACAAAAATTGTTTTTGTGGGATTCATTATTATATCTCCTGATTCCTTGATTGATCTTACAGTTGATTCAATGTTATCAAAGGAAACTACTCAGCAACACTTAAAACGTCAAGTATTTCAATTTTGCATATGTGGCGTAACGACGTTTTAAGAGTGGAAATTATTACATTTTATTACTCGGCGAATGATTGCGGTGAAGTTTTCATAGGTTGTATCTCCGGATTTTATTGTAAAAACACGAGATTTCACACGTGAGGGAGACGGCGGAGGCAGCTGTAGAGGTATGGTGTTCCTACAACACAATTCGTCGATACACCCGTGAAAACTTCGTTATAACTTTTTTTGCCTTTAGTCGAAATAATAACAAGGAGAAGAGGTATTAGTCTATAGCGTGAGCGGCACATGTAAGCAGACGGCTTTCGTCAAAGAAACGCATTGATGCAGCGGCCAAAACAGCAATAAGTCAAAGGATACACAATTGCCTTTCGATAGCTGCTAATAAAATAGGTATGCCATTAAAATTACGATAACATTAGTTTCCTATCAACGAATAATCAAATTTTCAGCAGCAAAATAAGGAAATTGTCACAATAACTTTATCTGCAAATACAGAAAATGGGAATAATGAAACCTTGAATAAAGAGCTGTAACGTTGTAGTTCAGATAACGTTTGAAACACATAAAGAATAATTATATAACTTAGTTACAAAATCGTACTAAATACGCAACATAACTCAAATTACAGAAATGTGTACTCGAAAATGAACACGTAAAAGTGTATCTATTTACTTACGAATGACGAAGGTTGACAAAAACAAACGTTTGTTCACACGAGTCAAATGCCAACTACAAGGGTACAGCAAACAGTGCAATACATCCGACAGAGACCGAGTGGGGCAGCGAGTCACGCACTGACACGCGTTTTATCAGCATTTTGCGGATTGCGGATCCGCTTAATTTTGTGCGGGATCCGCCAGACTGTCTAATCATGCGGGATCCCGCGGGATTGCGGGATCCCGCTTTGCCGGATTGCAGTCCCTATCACCAACATACCCCCTGTACACTCCCATGACCCTCTTCATCCTCCTCCTGTCTTGCAATGAATCCCATTCCAGCTCCTTTATCATATCCGTCACTGATTGCATTCTGCGATAATTTCCAGAAACAAAACTAGCAGCCCTTCTTTGCACCCTCTCCAACTCCTGTATTTGATACCCAAAATGTGGCTCCCATATTACATATAGAAAACATGTGGCATTTCATTGATGACTACTCAGAAATTTGAGATATCACATCAGAGAGCTATCACGACCCAATCGACGATAGAGGAGCTTGGACCAGTTTAATTCGTATATTTTGTAAAGGATTTGAGCAAAAGGACGACAAAGGCAAAAATGAAGTGTTTAATTAAAATGATTTGTATTTATTACAAATTCAATTTTAAATAAAGTGTTTTATAATCTAGGTTTTATATAACAACAATATACAATATTTCTTAAATTGCTGTGGATTATACACAAACTGTTAAATTCCTGTGCAAAGTTACGTTAACAATATCGGATACAAAACAATCTGCTAATATGTTTCTTGTTTAGTAGTTCCCCTTTGCGGTCTCAGGGCGTCCTTCCGATATCGATACTCATTGCATCTTGAATCTTGTACCCATCTCTAGTTCTTACAAACTTATGAACAACAAGTCTCTATTAATAGGATGGATAAATCCAAATTTAAATTAATTTATTCGCGAATAATTTTCCATTTATTCGCGAATAATTTTCCATTTATTCGAGAGTATGTAAAATGCACTTTTGACATTTTTCCTGGCGCGTGAAAGTCTATAGTTGATTTTTTTTTTTTTCTGTTGACAAAATGTTTGATGACCGGAAAAGAGAAGGCCATTTTTACCTGCAGTGGCCGGAAGAGGTTGAGCTTTTGTTTTGAAGCTTCTTATAAAAATAAGTTATGTGGAATATAATTATGTCTGATTCGTTTAAGAAAGCTCCAACGTCAATGCAACTCGTAATTTCAGTCCACAATAGCTAGCAACACATCTGAAAAATAATTATTATAATGATAAAAGTGAGACCCATCCATCCTTGGCTGTTTAATTCATACGTGCTTGCCACCAATAGCAGCGGTTCCAGGTGTGCTGTAGATGGCAGCACTCAGAACAGGAAACGAGGATACGACGACAAAGTTAGGTGAGACAATAACAGTGCAACAAGACAGGGACGAAGTGGAATCGGCGCGGATAACAGTTACCGAAATAATTTTTTTTTTTTTTTTTTTTTTTTTTTTTTTTTTTTTTTTTTTTTTTTTTTTTTTTGCTCATGGCTTTACACCTCGTCGACGTCGAGGTCATTAGAGGTGGATTAGGAAGGGGTACAAGGAATGGGATGGAATTCGGCAGTGGCCTTTGGAATCTGGAGCGGTTTTTGGAAACAATGAAAAATCCCTAGCAGAAATAAATGTACGAAGAGATGTGCAGATGAATGTTCTTCATATGTTGGACAAAGATATGTGTCAGTGAAGATTCTAGGAAGAAAGAGATTTGGAAAGCACAGCCGTACCAGTGCAGTAAGAGGTTATACCTAATGGGCGCCCGTTGTGATGCGGCTAATGGGACGTCGTATTGACAGGCCATTAATACAGCCTATTAGCGGGTGTCAGCGACCACTGTATCAATCATTAGCTCTACACTCACCTGCCTCCATCAGCCGATCCATTTAGCTGCCAACATTGCCTAGCGAAACGCCCTAAAGCTAAGATGACTTCACAATACTCTAGTTGAAAGAATCAGAAAATACGCTAAGTCAGCTCCTTATGGTACGAAATACGTGTTACTTTGAGACTAATAGTATCCCACACACCAATCTAACCCTCGAGGAATATTTTGTAATGTTACGAAATCGTGTAACGAAAACTATTGAAATTTTTTGATTCGATATCGGCATGTAAAGCTGCTACGTTTGTTTATTGCATTTAGGAAATGAGATTCGTAAAAATTAATTCAGAAGTTTCAAATTGGTAGAATTGTACTTTACTGCTAGTACTTGACAGCGAAAATTGTTTTAAGAGTTGTGAACTCTGTTTTGACATACTGTCAGGCTTCCAGCCGCATTCAGATGTTACAGTTTCCATCCTCATTTTGAGCGGTTCGAAGCTAGAGAGTAACTGACGTATTGCTGTCTCTACTTTGTGGGGTAGTAGGCAATTCTGCACAGTTTATTATCATTGTTCTACATTTCTAATCATATGATTTAAATTTCAGGGAAAAAAGTCAATAATATGCCATTTAAAATCTTTCAACGAAAATTGTTTTGCTGCAGTATTTAAACAAGTTTTTTTGTTGTATTTTCACATTATTAACAACAAGCTATATCTTTAATTCACCTCCTTAGTATCATTTGGGTCGATATGGTTGATTAACCGCAAAACAAACTTTTTAAAAAAATTTAAGTTTACCACGCCTTACAACAATCACACGGATAAGATGTTCCACATTAAATCTGGTATCGCTGAACAGTGTAATGAGTTTAATTGTTATGTAATTCGTTGAGGCGCATGATCTAACTTTTTGATAATGCGTAAACGGTTGCCAGTGCGCAAAAGAATTTCACTTTACTCATATTCTGATTAATCAACGATTAAAATAACACATTTTCTGGGATCAGTGAGTATTAATAAAAATTCACTTACTATTTGATTAATTTTTTAACAATTATCTAGTTCTTTTATAATTAGAAAAATATGTTAATTCAACAAACTTTGACAGTTACAACTTCAAAAGTAAAATTTATTGGCGAATTCTCTGAATCATTTAAAATTATAACTGGTGTAAGACAAGAGAATGGGTTATCACCACCCCTGTTCAACTTGGTACTAGACAAGATCATTAGTATATGGAGAAAAGAAATATCTGGAATATATATGGGAACAAAGGATAAACGAATCAACATAAAATGCCTTGCTTTTGCGGATGATCTAACAGTAACTACACGAACTGTCGAGGAAGCCAAACATGCTGTAGAGAAGCTTCATGAGATAGCGATCAAAACCGGCCTCCAAATCTCTTATGAGAAAACGTAATATATGGACTCCAAAAGCACAAACCTGAAGCCACTCGTGACCAAATATGGCACTATCAAGCAAGTTAAACAGTTTAAGTACTTAGGAGAAATTTACTGGAACTGACAAAGAAGCCCACAAAACCAGCACTGAAAAACTGCGAGAAGCATATGCAATTACTTGGAATACGTACAATAAGAAATCACTTTTCACCAAAGCCAAACTCCATCACTACCACACCGTCGTTCTTCCAGGAGCACTGTATGCGACGGAGACATCATCATTAACGGTAAATGTCAAAGGAATAGAAAAAATAGAAAGACAGATACTGAGAAAAATATTCGGTCCAAAATCCAAGATGGCATCTGGATGCGCAAAAGCTCAGAAGAACTCGCGCGGAAAAGTCGTATAAAATCTACGCACATATAGCACGAATGAGTGACTCGATACTTACAAATAACATTTTCCACATCGTCAACGGACCCCGACAAACCAAAGAACGCTGGCTTGTAGAAACCCAGAAGTACCTTGCAGGAGTCAACCTAGACCCACTGACATCTACACAGAGTATAAATAGACAATTAATCACTTCCCATAAATTTATCCCTAAGATACAAACAGCAAAAAACACATAAATGCATGGACACAAGAGAGACGTCAAGCTCACAGCGAAAGGATGAGAAGATTTTGGGAATATAAGAAGAACACTAATTACTTTAAAATACACATAAAACGAAAATTATAACTTCCTGATAGCTGGCTGGAGGTGATCCGTATAGATGGAAGTAGCTAAAAGCAAAGGAACTTACTCAGCGTTTAGGTTTTATTTTTCTTCTCCTGTATACTAACTGCTGCTCGAAAATAAAACGAAATTCGTGGATGTGTTACTTCAAAGGGAAAATGTTAGCAATAAATATGAGTGTGACACAAAGACGAAGGCGGCTGATATTTGCGCTGGTTTAAACGCCAGGAGAAGTGTTTTAGTTTCTCCGCGCACGATTGAAGACCGTCATTCTCTGCAAACTGATCTGATATTTTCAGATTATTTATCAAGATATCGCCGGTTTTGTCTGAAAACAACATAAATTCACTGCAGGTAACTGCCGCATTCAAGGAAGGAAGCGGCTGTTTGTAACAAGCACACACTTACCGCTCAGTATATGCATCTTGGTTAACGTGTTACGTAATTACGAGTGGTTGTTTTGCGTATTAATTCTCAGCATAATTACCTACAAACGTTGTGGAACATAACCGATATGTTGTCGCCATCTTGTGTATCACTACAATGTAAGGTTGTGTGTTCTAAAGGGGGCCTAGGAAACACATTTAACGTAATCTTATAGGACATTCAAAAAAAGTTTCTCTCTGTACAATAAATTTATTTAAATAAGACTAGTTGCAATGTACAATGTTAATGATGGCGAAGCCAGAAGAGTAGAATTTTGCGTTTTTATCTCTCTTTCCACGCATCATGTAGTGAAAGTATTTCAGCACGTAGTGAACGCAATCAGTAGCAAAGTCTAGAAAAGTCAGAAGAGAAAATCATAAATTTTGGAATTTTTTATTGCCTTTGTCCGTATGGAGCAAACACCAACGAAAGTAATTTAGCTGAACTGCCCATGGGCGTATCCAGCGAGGGGCAGAGGGGGGCTGCTGCCCCCCCTAGAAGAAAAATTAAGTTGCCTTCAGTACGCTTCGACGAGTGAAGAACTAGTTCAGGAGCACTTTGGGAGAGAAACATTGACTGGATTATGTCTGATGAGTGTGCGTCGAAATTTGGTGAAAGAACACCATGAGATATTGACAAACAAAATTATTGAAATTGAAAATGCGATATAATTAATGTTTACATAAAAAACTAACTGACTTACGATCTTAATTAACTACATAGTAGGTCCTTAGATTAAGTAGTTGGGTTACTATATTAATCAATGATAAAAATAGTTTCCTGAATAGGTTTGAGTTTGATTTTGTAATGTCATGTTTCAGTCCCCCACCCCACTTCCTCGAAACGAAAATGAGTTGCCCCCCCCCCCTAGTTCAAATCCTGCCCCCCTCTAGTTCTGATCCTGGATACGCCCTTAAACTGCCCGTAGTAATAGCTGACGTCATGTTAGTGATAAGGTATGTTTTGATATTGCTTCGTTATGAGGAGAAATTAAAAAAAAAATTATTCCCCAAACATAATTGCTCAATTTGAATAAAAACGTGTGAAACATACGCACATCCACACTACCTGTACCCTCCTAAAAAGAGGATTGTCTTTTGTTGAAATTACTAGCTCAGTTTAGACAAGAATTCAGAAGGGAAGTTTTTAATGTGAATTTATTCACAGTAACTATTTGTATACAATATTATGTGACAGAATGCAATCATCTTTAATTTTTGTTTATCAGTTTGGATAGACCCTCACTGATACCAAGGTATGTACAGGAATGACGGCTAACCCCTGACACTGCCCCTACCTAAGCGACTGTTGTGCTCGGCGGGTTGCGTCTCTCCCACCTAGCCACCGCGGTGAGGTAAACTTTATCCCCGCCGCCCGTGGACATATTTTCAGCTTTAATTTCAAATAAACAATGTGTATTAACGTAAGCTGAGTGTGATATGTCCGAAGTCATTAACAAAACCTTATCCATTCATACCTCATTCATTATCGCTGGTTTCGCATTAATTGATAAAGAGAGATATTACACGTAGCTAATTCATGTCAATGATAAAGAATTAATCATCGAGAACAGATTTATTGATTTTGTCCCCTGACATTGAATCATTATATTATTCTTACGAAATGTTAGTAGATTAATGATAGTATATTGCAAGTCAAATTATGAGAGACGGAGAGCTTTTCTGCTACTCGTGGATTCAGTCAACACAGTCAACTCTACTATATGCCGGCCATAGAAACATTTCTTAAAATTTTTTTCACCCCGTTCTCCCACGGGTTTCAAATAATTTCCATTTAAATTATTCGTCGAAGATGCTTCAGGGAATGGTTCTAAAGGAAAATGCGGAAAACCAACCAACAAATAGTAATCGAAACCTTCGTCGTGTTAATCTCTAAGAGAAACTGTGGGCTGAAACGAGGCTTGTTTTTTTAAGTAAGTACCGTTTTGAAATAAAAAAAAAAGACGTGCAAATATATCACAATAATTTTATTTTTACATGAAAGCCTGTACCTTACTCTACTTTTCTACATAATTCCCTTCAATATTGAGGCACTTGTCATAACGTAGTACCAGTTTTTGAAAACCCTCCTCATAGAAGTCTGCCGCCTGACTTGTTAACCACTGCATCACAACTGTTTTGACTTCGTTATCGTCTTCAAGACGCTGACCGCCCAGGTGTTTCTTCAAGTGCGGGAACAGATGGTAGTCACTGGGCGCCAGATCAGGGCTGTACGGAGGATGATCTAGAGTTTCCCGTCGAAAAGATGTGATAAGATCTTTGGTGTGATTAGCCACATGTGGATGGGCATTGTCATTCTGCAAAACGATGCCCTTGCTCAACTTTTGTTCTGGATTGAACGGTGCAGATTGTTCAATGTCTCACAATAAGCTGCTGCATTGATAGTCTCATTACGAGGCAGAAATTCCACAAGCAATACTCCTTTTCTGTCCCAAAAAACTGTGCACATGATTTTCCGGGCAGAAATCGTTAGCTTGAACTTCACTTTTTTGGGTGAATCTGAATGGCGCCATTCCATGGACTGTTGCTTTGATTCAGGTGTGACGTAGGCCACCCATGTCTCATCGCCCGTAACAATTTGGCTTAAGAAATCATCACCATCGTTGTGGTACCGCTCAAGGAAAGTCAATGCACTACCTAAACGTTTGGTTTTGTGCACATCCGTTAACATTTTCGGTACCCAACGTGAGCACAATTTTCGGTAATTCAAGTGCTCGGTCACAATGCCATACAAAACACTACGAGAAACATTAGGAAAGTCATAACACAAGGAGGAAATCGTAAAGCGTCTGTTTTCTCTCACCTTATTGTCCACTTTCTGCACCAAACTTTCATTAACGACCGAAGGACGCCTACTCCGCTGTTCATCATGCACATTTCTGCGGTCATCTTTAAATGCTTTCACCCACTTTCTCACCATTCCATCACTCATAATGTTTTGTCCGTAAACTGCACAGATCTCACTATGAATATCGATCGGTTTTAGGCCTTTAGCACAAAGAAATCTTATAACAGGCCGTACTTCACAGTCGGCGGGACCCACGATTATCGGAGGCATCTTAAACACTCAGTGAACAACGTAAACAAGGAAGAATTAGACTGTAATGGCGTCAGTGCGTAGGCAAGAGATGCAGGTACCCAGTGCGCATGCGCGGAACGCCGACCGTAGCGCTGCAGGCACGGTGTGACAAAACGGCACTTACTTAAAATATACGCCTCGTAAATTGGATTCGTCGAAGGTGAGATATAATTTCTCTGTGTTTGCTGTTTTCTACTCCTAGCTTCTTTCGTGTCGTTTTCATCAGTTTTTGGTTTCACCGCCCTCTGTTGTTTTCTTTTCACTGATATTGCCTGTGGTATTCTTGTGTGTCGATGCGTACTGTAAAAACGTATGTAATTGTTTCTGCTTTATAGTCTTCACTGTTACATTTCTGAAGTTTTCTCCTTAGCCCCGTGCATGATTTCTTTCCATTTAATGTTTTTATTATTTTCTGTTATGATACCTGCTGTATTGATTTATATTTTAACTAGCTGTTCCCGCGACTTTGTACGCATGGATTTAGAATTTTGTTGCCAGATTTGGATATAGAAAACTATAAGTAAAAATGTTTGAGTAAATACAAAATAACAGAGTCCACATGCATACTATGTAATACGTTATGTCTGTACATACATTTTATGAGCAGATTATAAACAAACTGACTACGAGAAAAACAAAGCGTCAGTGACCGATATCACATTACGCTATCCGTGTGCCTGTTCAGTTATTTTTCGACATTTCAAAACAAACTATGTTATTTATTCATAAAAAAAGCATCCTACGTCCTTGGTAAGGATGTATCATATTTCCTTATGAACTTCATCGATATCGGTTTAAGTCGTGAAAATATAACAGACATGGAGTTATTTTTCATTTATAATACGATAGTCCCTTATGTTGGACATCGTACGAATTCTGTAACTCCCTGCAGTTTACCTAGTGTTGCAAACTGAAAAAAAAAAATGTTTTTTTAGGTAACAAAATTTTGTATTCATCTTCTATGTCGGTACCACATTCACTAGTATCAGTACTACCAACACTAGTTCGGTCGGAGTTGGAATTTTCTGTTTCTGTCCTCTCTAGATCCATAACTTCAGAAATAGTTACATTTTCTTTTACTGGTTGTATTGCATGCAAAAGCTTTTGAGATTGCAATTTTAAATTGTGAGCAAAATACACACTGTGAATGAAGACTGCGCCGATAGTTCTGTATTACGGTGTTTTAAGTTTGAATTTAAATCTATTATCATACAAAATAGGAACTTTATTTGTTTTCAATCGTTGGTTTACGCCAACGGTTGCAAGGAAATTATTCATAATTACTGACAATGACTCAGTATTATCGCTGCGAGTTTAACAAGTATACGAATATAAGGAAAGCACAACAAGTAATAAAAAGAGGCAAAAAACCTTAGTTAAATTTCCTAATTTTTTTGGAAAACATTCGTAGGTCTACATATAAATTTGTAGGGCTTGGCAGCACTAGTTCAAATAGCGAGTATCAATCCAAACAATGGGGAACGGGGATTCCTTCTCACGCAACCTAGCCTTTTCGGGAAGTCCCCATTCGTAAAAGAAAACTTCAGTCAATGTTACCAATATTTGTGTAATTTTTTTTTCTACTGAACCAGAAAGATATAGTAGATTTAAAAGTAAGATGAGTACTTAGTATAAACTCTAAAACAGTCATATTAAACGATAAATGCCTTAAAAATTTGAAATTTAGTAGTTATAAAAAAAAAACATGTCCCAGAAAAAAACATGTTTTCTTTTCATAGGTCTTTTTCATGGTTTTTTTTTACGTCAGAAAAAAAAAACTGTTTTTTTTTACAACACTAAGTTTACCTGATTTCAGGATGAAATAAGGATTCAACATTATTACGAGGAAATTTATCGATATATATTTCATAATTATTGTTAAGTGATACTCCATGACTTCCTCTTTAACCTCTATTACGTTTCTTACTTTGTGCGCTATCTTTTTTCGTTTTTACTATTATCGCGTTCATTTTGTAATTACATTCAGTAATAAGAGTAAGGGATAAATGAATTTGTTTTCCTTTAGAGACGAGCGGGAGGCTAACCTGTTTTGCGCCGGAGTTGTGTTCGTATTTGTTGCCGGTGTAGTGGTATCAATGTTTGATGCAGTTGCCTGCCTGCCTATCATCCATCAGCGTCCGCCCTGCATAATTCAGCTCCTGCACAATTGTGTTAGGCGCACCCCGGGTCCCTTAAGAATGGACGCCTGGGAAATGTATGGGCGAAAGGTTGCACAGCCTGAACTCCACCGAAGGACAGGTACAGATTCGGAAATAATTAAGATACATTAGTTGATAATTTCGCCTCCTCGAAACACTGATCTAAAACAAAGGACGGAATGCCGTACTCCGCCTTCAAGGCCGGTAAATTTGTGATGTAACAACGTACATGAAAATAACTTAATTCCGTGACGGTTTATATTTAGACCGGACTACTACTATATGCACCTTGTAATAATACTACTTCTATTGATTTTTATTCCTACACTAGCTGCCCCGATCACGCGATGCTGTGACTCAGTAGTTATAGTTGGATCAATGTTGTATTAAACTCCCTAATGTAGTCAAATTAATATTCACTAATAAAGACATAAACGTTTTAGTCGATTCTGAAAATTCCAAAGTAATTTGTAAAGAGTTTCGGAGAGTTGAAATTAAGGACAAACGAAAATAAAGAAATTTAATTTACTTTTTATTACAAATTACTTAATTGAAAATATATAACAGTTTGATATTTTTATTTATATATTGAAATTTCCAGTTTTATAAATGAGATAGATGAAGTTGATTTTTAAACATTTTTAACAATTATTTTAAATTATTACAATTTATAATAATTGGTGCACAATATTTTTGGTTAGCTTGTATTCTGCTAATACAAATAGATTTGATGGTTCCCCACACATGAGCAAGCATAGCTGCCCATGGGAGAAACACGTATTTTCCAAGTCCAAGCCGCAAACGGACATTGTTTGGCATTGAGACTTATTTATAGTCATAGCGAAAGCCAAACGAATCGGAAATTGAAGCCTTTTAAATTGTATTGGAGATTCTGACGATGATATTGGAATACGTGGCAACAGGACGATTTCTCCTTTATACTTTCCAGTCAAAACAGTTGCTTCAAGGACATTTCCGGTGATCCTTTTGATGACCAAACGTGTACCGTTGCATGATCTTGGTGGATTCTAATTACGAAGAAGAATAATCGGTGAACTAATCCTTAACCGAAGATTGTGTGATGGCATTCCTGGTATATCCAAAGAATTTAAAAACTCAGTTGGAAAATTGCTTCATTTTCATTTAAATTAGTATATATTGATTTAAAAGACATCAGATCACCTGTCAAAAGTTAATTTCGCCAATATTTTTTGATGCCAAAATAGCACAATTACTGAGCCAATTATGATGTAAGTAATTATTTGATATATCCGGGAACACACGCTCCCGGTAACACGTTACTGTACGAAATAATATCTGTGAACAGTATGGAAAGAAAAAAAAATTCGAAAGCACATTTCGAATATGGCAGATTCCAAGGTAGAAAGGATAGAAAGAGCAGTGCAATAATGAAGGAGTACTGGAGAGCTGGCCATAACGAAAAGAAGAAAAATGGGAAGAAAGCAAGAAATACTTACACGTTTTTGAATGTATCGTAACGTTTTCTTCAATATTATATTCATGTGAGTAATTACTTTGTCGTGACGTATAATAACAAACAAACGATACACAACAATATAGTATAATTATAACGCAATACACAAAACAATTAAAATTCAAGAAACACACATATGGCGTAGAACAGACTGTAGCATAAATAAATCGAAACACAACACCATCTACTGGGTGGTTACCCAAACTGTGACGATAAATTAACACACCGCCATCTGTTAGAAACTTATGGAATTCACAGACCAATGTCCTATGACAAACGTTTAAACCGCAATAATAAATATTGAGGTCAATAATCAAGGTAAAAACTATCCTATATTTTAAGTTGGACCAAATTACACACATTAAGACAAATTTCATCAAAATAGGTTAAGTAGTTTCGGAGTTCATCCCGGACAAACATCGTGACACGAGATTTTTTTTATATATAAGATTTACATAATTTATTTATTTATCACTCATTTCTTATACATCCTGGGTAATCTCTTCTTGTTGTTACTACAAAACAACTACCAAAAGAGTCAGCTATGCAGATCTGACACCAACATTTATCTGTGGTTCAACGATATATTATTATAATGAATTTCGTAAATAGAAGAAATTTTTCACAAATATCTATGTTGTATACAGGGTGTTTCGTTATAAACTGTCTCTTAGCTGTCACTGGGGAAAAATATGTAACTTAATCACACATAATAATACGAGGGCCATCAACAGTACGCTGTAACCATGACAAACATTTGGACTGCGAAGATCCACCAGTATTTTTTTGCATGAACCCTGTCATTCTAGCCTGCAGATAGGCAGACACCAATTTTAAGAACTGTTGATTCCTTCTTTGTAGTTTACGTATCTTTCTCTTTTTTTTGGCTTTACGCCTCGTCTACGTCGACGTCATTAGAGGCGGGAAAGGACTGAGGGTAAGGAATGGGAAGGAATTTGGCCATGGCCAATTGCGGAAACCATCCCGGCATTCGGCTTGAGTTATTTCAGAAAACTAAGAAAAACACAAATTTGGATGGTTGGATGGAAATTCGAACTTACATCGTACAGAATGCGAGGGCAAACTCACTTGAGCATTGGTAAAAGCTGTCTTAATAAAACTTTAGTGACTCTTAATTATGTCTTATTAAGTTAAGCTTATTTCGAGTGGCAGACACAGTTCTATGCGATATTATGCCGGATTTTTCCATTTATATACTTCGACCTGAAGATAACTGCATTAGCATCGTAGAAACGTTTTCCTTCGTCAGTTATTTCTCGGCCGTATTACCGAAAAGATTACCGAGAAATTGTACACGAAGACATGCACCGTCTTCATAAACACAAACTAGCAAAAATATTATGCACGAAAAGAGAACATAAATAGATTTAAAATCTTAAGACTAAATTTCAAAGTAGATAAAGTGCTACGACTTGAGTTGCCAAAAGTGGCTGCAGTAATTTAATTGCAACGGCGATTAAGGAGGTTTTAACTACTTACTGATATCTGAGCAGTGAAATTTTTTAAATTAATAAATGGGTCAACTAGATCCTTTCATAATGCGCTATGATTATTGTGCGCTAAGGGTTTTTATTCTTTGGCTAAGACCCGCTTCTTACGCTCAGCTGAACACAGCTAATATCCCATCTGGTACCCTCGGTGTTCTGGAAGGTTCGTCCGAGATCAATCATGCCATCGATAGTGAAACTACAATTTTTTCAGAAAAAAAAGATTAATGTTGATCAGGGTGGATATAAGAGACGATGGAGATTACTAAACGCTATGGTAACATCAGAGAGGACAGCGGCTCAAGAATCCATGACCTCCACCGAGACGCCCGACTGCGCTCTCCTGATTGGCTGTACCGACCGAATCTTCCGAAGCAACGAAGGTCAGGTGTGTCCAGTGGAAGACACCTCGCCGCAGTTGCGCTCTGGAAGAAGGCCGGAGACATTTAATACAGGGACGCGGCTCCATATGGGGGAACCTATTCTGGCGGCGCAAGAGTAAAATTACTGGGATTTTGCTTCTGTTCTTTATATTCCCTTATAACTTGTTGCGTCCTTTAATGCTATAGCAGCAGCTATCAATATCGCATTTTACTTTCTCACAACTGCACCATATTATCTTGAACAACACCATCACCTACACTTGGACTCAAACAAGCCTAATGTTAAGACACCTTAACGCTTTTGATTTAGATATATCATGTGTGTAACGCAAGTTTGTTCTCCTTTGTTACAGGTGAGTATTGTTGCAGCATCTTCCTCGCAGTACAATCTCTTATTCTCCTGTTGGTGAGTTACCTTGTACACATACGAATACAAATGTTTTCGTAACTTTGGTTAAAAAATTTAATACATATGTGTTGATTCAATGTGGCTCTTTTAATGATGAGTGAAACACTATTTAATTTCTGTCTAACATTGGGGTTGATGATAAATGTGATATGAATTGTGAAAATTTCTAGCAAGTACAATGTTCAGAGATTTATTTTTCCGGTTTCCACCGGATAAAGATAGGAAATTACTGAAATAGTTTCTCACGATCTCATTTTCTTTCAAAACGCAAACTTTCCCGGCTGGTAGTTGCAATGAAATCTCTTCACCCATGTTCCGCCTGGCGGTGCTGTAATCGCCGGCCCTGGCGTAACTTCCAAGAGAGCGCCGTGCATGCGTTTTTGTTTTTTTTTTGTTTTTTTTTTTGTTTGTTTGTTTTGTTTTGTTTTGTGTGTGTGTGTGTGTGTCACTGCCTCAAGGCCCCGCTACCTGAAGTAGCTCTACCTTGTCTGTCTCCGTAGGGATGGTTTTTTTTTTTTTTGGGGACGCTATTTAATTGCTCTTTTGGGGGGGAAATGGCTGTGGGCGCCTAGGGCGCCCTTAAGTTAAAACCCCCATAGGGTTCGTATGATATATGGGGATCATCGCCGTGATCAGCTGCGTAAGCAGCTGGACGACTCTCCCCAGCTAGTTGCCTTGTGTTTCTGCCTGGTCGCAGCGCCTTTGCTGTGGACAGCATGCTGTTCCCGTCGGCGGATGCGATGACGGCCAGCTGGTGGTCCTGAGTTGCCGGCTTGCCTGTTGATCGTGCGTAGTCCTGTTGGATTGGAGGTCTGTCCTCCCCTCGGTTCCTGTTGGAGGACGTGTGTTGCTGGGTTGAGGTGGTTTCCTTTTCCTTTCGGCATGAAGACGCTTCCTCTCTGGGCAGCCTCCGTAGCACGCGGCGTGGTCAGCACCACAGTTCGCACACGTTGGCGTGGCATCGCGCGGTCGTGGGCAAACTGTGGCGCTGTGGTTTTCCCCGCATCGTACGCAGCGTACTTGGCTGCGTCAGTCCTTTGCCAGGTGCCGGTAGCGCTGGCAGCGGAAGCATTGAACGACTGCGGCTGGCTCCTTGCGGGGTCGCCCAGCCTGCTTCTTGGTGGCTGCAGGTTGTCAGTCTTGGGATCTGAGCCCTGGTCGACGGCTGGGCGTGGCACGGTGGTGTTGTCCGGCTCCTGGCTGCCAAGACGTTCCACGGCCGACTTGATGTTTTCCTGGCTGGGGCTGTTTGCTAGATATCTGGCGAGTGCAGCCCAGGAGCAGGTCGGGGTGGTGGCCAGTTGGCGGAGCACGTCCCCCATGCCGTCGACAGCCAGCCTGTGTCTGAGTGCGGGCGTCGGACAGAGCCACCCAGCGGCATCGAAGCTGGCGGAATAGCTATCACCAGTGCAGATGAAGAAGATGGTGGTGCCAGTTGTCGAAAAATAGAGTTTTATAGCACAATCGGTCCATAAAACAGTGAAAAGATTTCATTTTAGAAACATATATTAATTCATTGGAGCTGAAGATTTGAAAGGTCAACCTTAGATACACTTCAGTTAATCCGCAGAGTTGCAGGTTGCTATAAGGATTATTTTTAGTATGAAAGAGTTACTTCGTAAATGCTATCACTTGTTATTTTAGGAATTTTCCGCAATCTGTATAGTCCAACAGTGGACGTATGAGATATGGGAAAAACAAACAGGCAAGGCGTATTTAATTTTTGACCGAAATAACAACCAGGCGACCGAATTTGGATTTGCTGCTCGGTCTATCTCTGTCGACAACTCAGACATTTAACAATTTTCGTCCGCGCTGTCTGCAATTTATACTTTCTGCACACGACGAATGACCTATGACACATTCGAATTTGGTAATAATCTGTTTCGATGATTCTTGTTATATGTTGTGTCACTCAGTGGTTTCAGGGTATTTTATGCGACGGGTGATAGTGTTCGAGTTGTCGTATCCCACTATTTCGTATCAACACAATACGACTGCCGCGTGTTTTAACGCGTGATGTTACTTGCGGAAAGAAGTGGGTTTTATATCTCCGCTTGCTGCATTGCAGATTTATAGTTACAAAGTATTAATTAAGTATGTCACCTCGTTAGTACCGTGTGGTTTCCTCAGATCACTTCAGGCGAATGCCGGGATGGTGTCATCAAAATGCCATGACCGAATTTCTTCCCGTTCCTTGCCACCAGTGCATCTCCGCCTCTAATGACCCCCACGTCGACGAGGCCAAAAATCACCCTGGTTAGTTATCCTCATGTCCGCATTGAATACCACACAGTACTCTATACAAATATAATTAAAAGAAATACACTTCAGAAAACTCGATGAAAACGAAATTATAAATTACTTTTTTCAAATGCAGATTTGACTCAATTGTCCACATGCACAATGAATTTATATCTCTCTAGAGGCAAAGGATTAGGCATTGTATTACTGCAAGGGAGGGGGGAGGTTGGGGGGGGGGCAGTTAACCATGACGTTCAGCGCGTTTTCAATGAGGCACGCCACCATTTTGGATTTCCGTTCTGTACATATTCCGAATCCATGGGAGTCATTTTGGTCTCAATAAAGCTCTAACACTCTGATGTATGAAACATTACCGTTGTATTTTTATACAGGGTGTTACAAAAAGGTACGGCCAAACTTTCAGGAAACATTCCTCACACACAAACAAAGAAAATGTTATGTGGACATGTGTCCGGAAACGCTTACTTTCCATGTTCGAGCTCATTATATTACTTCTCTTCAAATCACATTAAACATGGAATGGAAACACACAGCAACAGAACGTACCAGCGTGACTTCAAACACTTTGTTACAGGAAATGTTCAAAATGTCCTCCGTTAGCGAGGATACATGCATCCACCCTCCGTCGCATGGAATCCCTGATGCGCTGATGCAGCCCTGGAGAATGGCGTATTGTATCACAGCCGTCCACAATATGAGCTCTAACATGGAAAGTAAGCGTTTCCGGACACATGTCCACATAACATATTTTCATTGTTTGTGTGTGAAGAATGTTTCCTGAAAGTTTGGCCGTACCTTTTTGTAACACCCTGTATATGGGCTCGAAAATAAATACAAATCAACATACTGCCGGCCTGTATTCATCAAGAAGCCAAGTTGAAAAACACGAATCGTAAACGGTTTTGAGGAGTGTCTCACCAGAAACACAGCACCACCTACGAGTGTCCCGTATATTATTTCTGTTGTCAGCGTCCCTTTATCTCAGCTAACACTATGTCTACAGGTATGAATAAGGTAACAGAAAATAGGCTTGGTTACCGACACCTGACGTAGCATATTCACTTAAAGTTGAACACATTGTTAGTTTACGATGTGAGGTAGAGTGGGTACTCGGACGGCCGGCACACAGTTCACCTCACCGCAGCGCCTGTGTCGAGGAGACGGAACCCGCCGCACACAACAGTCGCTTGGGTAGCGGCAGCTTCAGTGGTTAGCAGCAGCCGACATTATTCAGTTCCTAAAAAAAAAAAATAAGCGTAAACGACAACAAAAACATCAAGATGAACGCATTCTTACTTGAGATATTGTATGCAAAGAAGCACTGCAAGGCCATTAATATATATATATATATATATATATATATATATATATATATATATATATATATATATATATACAGGGTGTTACAAAAAGGTACGGCCAAACTTTCAGGAACATTCCTCACACACAAACAAAGAAAATATGTTATGTGGACATGTGTCCGGAAACGCTTACTTTCCATGTTAGAGCTCATATTGTGGACGGCTGTGATACAATACGCCATTCTCCAGGGCTGCATCAGCGCATCAGGGATTCCATGCGACGGAGGGTGGATGCATGTATCCTCGCTAACGGAGGACATTTTGAACATTTCCTGTAACAAAGTGTTTGAAGTCACGCTGGTACGTTCTGATGCTGTGTGTTTCCATTCCATGTTTAATGTGATTTGAAGAGAAGTAATAAAATGAGCTCTAAAATGGAAAGTAAGCGTTTCCGGACACATGTCCACATAACATATTTTCTTTGTTTGTGTGTGATGAACGTTTCCTGGAAGTTTGGCCGGACCTTTTTCTAACACCCTGTATATATTTTTTTGTTATTTGTTGGATTCTAGTAGCCCTGTACGAAAATTCCGCACTTTGAAGAGATGATTTACGTGAACGCAAACTTTTTATTTCAATATTTGATTTAAATATGTAGGGTATTAATTGAAGTATTGAATCTAGCAGCCGTAGTGTAAGGCGAAAATCTCAAATTATAAACAAACTATATAGTGTGAAATTCGAAATTAGCAATTTATTAGAACCGGACAACGTAGTCTACAAAATGGTACGTCAGGTATGAAGGGAGAAAAAGTTTTTGTCACGAAATATCACCTTATACAGATAATATATAAGGAACGTTCAAAAAGAAATGAGCCGGAGTCTGGAATGTGCAAACCGGTAACAGAATGGTAATATCGTTGCGTCAGTAACAAACAAGGTTTCCGACAAGAGCGCGGAAGTCCACGTGCCCGCCGCTAGAGGGACGTGAGTGCTAGTCACGTGACTACAGATCTAGCAGAAGCATGCGTCAGTCGCCCAGCGCTCATTCGTGTTGCAAGCAGTGAAATGGTGGCGTCAAAAGAAGAGCAAGTAGGTGTCGTTAGTTTTGTAACAGCGTTAGGAGTAAGGGGAACGGACATTCATCGAAGAATGTCACAAGTGTACGGTGGACACTGCAAGTCGCTTGCAAGGGTCAAGGCGCGGCACAAGTGCTTCAGGGAAGGACGGGTGTCGTTAGCTGATGATGCACAGTGTTGAACACCACACCGCATTAACGATGACGTCATGCAGCTGGTTGATGGACTCGTTACCCAGGACCGCCGAGTTAAGGTACGCCACACTACAGCAGGCCGCATCGCATCGCATCGCGTCGCATCGCATTGAGCGAAAATGCTGCAACGCACATCTGGACGCAGCGAGTCGCATTTCTTTTGTCACCGCCTTCGGTTCTCGACGATTACTCAGCCGCTTCTGCTCCGCAAATAGACACATCAGACAAAGGGCTCTTATTTTTATATATTCATTGAAGAAGAAGAAAATTAAGTAGAAAAGGCAATGTGTTTAATTTAAAAAGGAATTTTCCGCATTTCTTAGGCAAACATGTTATAACAGTTCTACCGAATGCGTTTCTCCTTATTTTTAATTTAGAAAATTGAATGTTTTTCATGTTTTTAATAGCCCCTTGCAGTTGCTGAATACCGTTTAGGTCGTCGGAGCATTGGGAAAAAAAATTAAGATGGCAAAACATTTAGCCACAACAATTTAGGTGAGGCAGTGGCTGCAGGAAATCTGAATTTACACGTTGACAACTGAGATAAAATGCAGTATGTAATAGTAGTGGATGAAGCTTTTCCCCTTTCGAGATGAGGCCTATTCCAGAATATCAGATAAAATGAAATGAAGAGAAAAAAACTTTCAATTACAGGCTCAATAAACTATAGAGGGTGATCGATAATTGCTTTGGTGTTATAGGTAGAAGGTTTCAAATCTGTGAAGGAAGAATTTCGGTGTTACCTAATAAGATAAATAAAGTAATACTAGCCACAGGCTGCATTCACAACCTTTTGATTAACGATATTTGAATTGGGTTGCAGAAGGTAAGAGCGAAAATGACAACAAAGAAATTTCAATACTTGACTTACACAGGTTTCTAGGTTACATCAGAAATCATTAAGATTTGGAATAATTTCACAAAATATTTTTAAACAATTAGGTTAATTGGTAACACGAAGCTTTACAAGCAGGATTCAAAGAAAGTGATAGAAAATTATAATACACACGGTAAATAAACAAAAATAAAATACGAAACATGACATTATACCCGGTTGTTTTAACTAGTTTCCTATTTCCTCTTCAAGTTAAAACATACAAGCAAAGAACAAGTGAGCATGAGCTAGAAATTTTATAATTTTTTAATCTTTATTAAAGTTCATAAAGTAATTACATTTTCAGATTGTAATTACTTATATTTTTTTCAAAAATCATCCACCATCCTGCTTGCAAATTTGCAGCCAATTTTGTTGAAGTAATGCAGTTAATTCACAGAAATAGGAACATACAAGTTACAAAAGTCAGTCAGTACTTTTGGAGCTCCTATTGCAAACCTGGTCGCGACTGAGCGCATCGAGGCGCACAGGCGGAAAAATACGCCTATGGAGGCGATCCGACAATGCGACGCGACGCGGCCCGCCCCGCCCCGACTCGACCCGCCTCTGGTGTGCGTTACCCCATTAGAATCAGTGTAAGCGATTGCAGACGCATTTCTGCGATGCGATGCGACGCGAGAGGCCCGCCGTAGAGTGCGCGTACCTTTACAGTGAAAGCCGTAGCCGCCGAGGTCGGATTGAGCGTCACACCATCATGGCGGAAAGACTGAACTGGCCCAATGGTCTTCAACCACAACAGGAAGCATGTCGAATGGCCCACTGTCTTGATCGTCTGCAGCGCTATGCCAGGGAAGAGAATGAGTTCCTGGCACGAGTGGTGGCTGGAGATGTCTTGGTGTCATCACTTCGAACCAGAATCGAAACAACAAAATCTCCAGTGGAAGCATCGACGTTCACCACCAACAACAAAATCCAAGGACATCCACACAAGTGCAGGAAAGAAAGGTGATATGTGTGGTAGCCACTAAGGACTCAGTGGGAAGCATGTGGGAGCATGGTTATAAAGTGCAAGCCTTGTTCAAACATTTTATTGCAAGAATCATGATCAACGATTGAACTTCTAGAGAATATCACAAATAATATAATACAATACAATACATAAGAAAACTTCGATCTTGTAGATTATGATCTTAATGAATCCTGTAATCACAAATAATATAATACAATATAATACATACGTCAATGCCACAACAACCAGGTTAAGCCATGAGAATATCCCAAATCATAGTATCTCCACTTGTATTAAACATCCAAAGAGAAAATCCTTACACGCTTGGGAACGTAATATAACAGGGCAGGCTCTCACCAATTTGCCATCATGTAACAAATCTATAACTAGTATCAAACACAATTTGTACAGAGGAGGCAAATACACCAATTATTTCAAACGAAGAGGAATCAGTTTACCTCAGCGTCCTTCCATTTAACCTTAAGAATCAAGTTCTTACCATAAGGTTCTGACACACTATAGTGTGTACACGCCGGCGCATAAGTCGTTACCACCCACACACACTGATAAGGTGGCGGGAACGATCAGCACCAAATATCGGGGAATTTTGTCCATTCCCGTAACACAATTAACAAGAATGCAGTAAGCTACGCACTTTGCAGTTGGAGTTATCAGGTATTCTATCCCGAATACCCAACAGGGCTAGGAAATGGCAACTTATCGCCTCGAAGTCACCACCAGCCCCGACCACCAGCGTACTCCCGCATCGGCGGAAAACCGCTCACGGACACGAGGCGCAGCAGAGGACTTACTTCGATTAAAGCGAGCAAGGAACGGTCTCGGTGGAATCACACATCCACCCCAAGTAGTACTTCCGGGCTGCCTGGGCAAATTACAAGAGCTCGCTATACCAGCGGGCCTCTAACGTCGCACTCCTTTGAGAAGTATTAGGCCAACGAACCAAGCCGCTGCTGCCAACCGACTCCCATCCCGGACTCGTGTCCCCGATTATATCAGCTCATTCAGCCGTAGAGGGCACCACAGGGCCACAGCGCTCTCTCACGGGCGAAACTAGCACGCGGGGTCAGCATCAGAGGACGATCGCGGGCGGGGAAAATAAACAATATGAGCCGAGCACGGCTCAAAAGGTTATGCTGACGTTCTTCTTTGAAGAAGTCGGTTCCCTTCTGATAGGCTTCCTGCAGCACGGGACAACAGTGTGTGGCCTCTGCTCTGAGGGGCAAACGATTCCCCTCGGACGACGACGTCAAGCAGAACTGGTTCATAACGCTCCCACATACGAACTGCGTGAACTAGTTCACAGGTCCCTCGCTTTCAGCTCGTTAGTTCAGTCGACAGTGAGTGCCGCTTCTCGTCGCTCAGTTCAGTTCAGTTAGCGGAGTGTTTTATCCATGGTTAGTGGCGAATGTTGCTTTATAATAATAATACGCTCCTAACAGTTTCTAATGTAAAATGGCTATCAAAATATTAAGTCACTTCTACAATGCGATGATGTCGAGCAGTGTAATGTATATCACTTTTATTATAGGTTTAACATGTTTTGTTGTACGTTATTTATTACGATGTCGTTAAAAAGGAAACATAGTTCGTTGTCGACGAATTTTTCTAAAGACACAGATTTTTTTTAAAAAAAAATCAGCATTAATAACTACTGCAGGAGGCACAAACGGAAATTTAACCCTGTATATAAAGAAAAAAAAACACGCTATGATCCCACTAACATTTAAAAGACAACCACCAATAATGACAACTACCAGAGCGAATGCAGTAGTGGTAGCAAAGCGAATGAACGATCTGTCTTTCTGGAAGTCGATATGGGAGTTAACCAACTAAAAGAGCGAGCTAGTTCGGTAAGGAGCTGCGAGCTGAACTGAGCACTCCTGCTAGCGAACTATAATGCGCAAGTCTACTGTCACGAGTCACACGGGCTAGCTGCGTAGCCATGTGGTGCTTGAAACTTCGCTTCGTGTTTAGTTTCGACAACCAAACAAAAGACCGATTGATTTTTACAATTATTGCTACTACCTTTTTGTTAGTAGCGTAGGGATTGGTAGAAACCGGAAAAGTTTGCCACTGGTTTACTGGTATTTTATTAGTTGTGCAATTTTAATCTCACGATTGAGCTTACTACCACGAGTGGTTCGATTTCTGGATGTGTAAGTAATGGAACATGAGTCGATAGTGGCCAGCGTAGCTCTGTCTCCAGTAAGGACTAGGATGAGAATCGCGTCAGAAAGCAACACCTAGCTAACTTCCCAGTCACACCGTAGGCAGGGGCGTAGCTACTATGGGGCTAGGCGGTGCAGTGCACCGGGGCCCCTACGCTCAGGGCCCCCCTAGTATACCTCAGGGGCCCCCCAAGCCTACCTCTGGGGGCCCCAAGCATACCTCTGGGGGCCCTCAAGCATACCTCTGGGGGCCCCAAGCATACCACTGGAGGCCCTCAAGCATACCTCTGGGGGATCCCCAAGCATATCTCTGGGGGCCCTCAAGCATACCTCTGGGGGCCCTCAAGCATACCTCTGGGGGCCCCCAAGCATACCTCTGGGGGCCCTCAAGCATACCTCTGGGGGCCCTCAAGCATACCTCTGGGGGCCCTCAAGCATACCTCTGGAGGCCCCAAGCATACCCCTGGCGGCCCTCAAGCATACCTCTGGGGGCCCCCAAGCCTACCACTGGGGGCCCCAAGCCTACCTCTGGGGGCTCCAAGCATACCTCTGGGGGCCCCAAGCATACCTCTGGGGGCCCTCAAGCATACCTCTGGAGGCCCCAAGCATACCCCTGGCGGCCCTCAAGCATACCTCTGGGGGGCCCCCAAGCCTACCACTGGGGGCCCCAAGCCTACCTCTGGGGGCTCCAAGCATACCTCTGGGGGCCCCAAGCATACCTCTGGGGCCCCCAAGCACACCTCTAGGGGCCCCCATGTGCCTCAAGGGCCTCATCCTAAGCTCAGGGGGCCCGAACCAGCAAAAAAAAAGGTCGCCCATCTGACCTCAGAGCCCAAAATAAAGTTTTTGCACCGGGGCCCTTGTTGACCTAGCTACGCCACTGACCGTAGGTCTGTATCAGAATGTAGGGAATTTCCTCTAATTTAATGAGTCAGCAAACTCTTGTGAAACTTTCACGCATTCAGTCGCCCCCATATGATTCAGTCTTTTTCTGGCCTCGCATTCGGGAGGACGGCTTTTCGAATCGCCATCCGGGCATCCATTTTTTGTTTTTTACCTTATTGCTTTACGCCGCGTCAACGGGTAAGGTCATTAGAGGCGGGATGGGACTGGGGACAAGGAACGGGAAGGGATTCGGCCATGGCCTTTTGAAGGAAGCATCCCGGCATTCGCCTGGAGTGTTTTGGGGAAACCATGGAAAACATAAATCTGGATGCACGGACGGGGATTCGAACCGGCGTCGTCCCGAATGCGAAGCCAGAACGTTAACCATTACACCACCACGCTCGGTCCCGCATCCAGATTTGGGTTTTCCACGGTTTCCCAAAATCACTCAACGCTTCCTCCAAAGGGCCATGGCCGAATTCCTTCCTGTTCCTCGTTCCCAGTCCTTTGCCGCCTGTAATGACCTCGATCTCGAAAAATTCACTGTTCGATTCTTAAACTAGAAGCGCATACACCAAATAGCAAAGGGTGTTTATTAATGTAAACGGTCCTACAATACCTGTTGGTATTCTATTTGATGTCAGAATGGAATCATCTCGAAATTTTTTGTTTGTCATTTTCGGTAATTGAAACAAAAGTATTGACTAACGGCGGTGTTTGCCAAATATAAACTAGCTCTTTGAGTAGTTTGTCCTTGAGACTTATTGATAGTCATTGCAAACGCAACTTCCAGCCAGTGCTGCCATTTCTACGGATTTATCCGTAGATCTACGGATTTTTATAAAAAGTTAGGATTTTCGGATTTTATTAAATATCTACGGATTTTTTTACTATTTTTTTATTTTTCCTTATATTGATGTTTTGTTAAACTTCGAGCGTATAGTGTTAAAGCATTATAGAGTTGTTAATAATTGTGAATCGTTTCCTGGCAACCGCTCGCGTAAACCAGCGATTGAAATAAAGCTCGTATTTTGTTTGATTATAGATTTTATAGATCTTAAAAGACCGTAATACAGAACTTTTATACACGGTGACACGCTCGTTGGCACGGCTCACAGAGCAGTGCCTTCCGAGAAGGCTTAACCAACACCCGAAAGTCAAAGTGTTGCAGTATTTAACATATCCTGTTACCGAACATATGCTAAATTTGATGTCAACAAAGAAAATAAAAATATTCTTAATTTTGACTCTCTTCAATAAATATTGTTTTAGTCTTTTAGTTAGCGAGTCTCCGGATTTTGTAAACAATCTACGGAAATTTTAGCGGCCATCTGCGGATATTCAAAGCCAAGAGGCAGGCTGCACTGCTTCCAGAGGAAATTCCTGGTAACCCCTGAAGCTTCCAGTGCCAAATCGACTGTTTTGTGTGGCGGGCTGCGTCTCACCGTCTCAGGCGCTGCGGGAGGTGAACTGTGTCCCGGCCGCCCGTGCAACTACTTTTAAATTAAATTTCGAACAAACAATGACTTTTCATGTAAACTGAGTATGCTATGTCAGAAATCGATACGTTTCCCATTGCTCAAAACTTTATGTTAGTTGATGGCGATGGATATAATAATAGACCTGTCAGCCTGTCGCCCTAGCACAAACCTTGTTCTTCCTTCGAAACCCACGTCAGCTGTCTGTGGTAGGCGCTACGCATTCACTGCATTTTAACCTTTAACAGTGGATGGATTAATGCGAAGACTGGTTCGGTCAAACAGTGACAGATTTTGCCACGCGTTCCGCCTGTTTCCCGGCTGAAATTAAAATTTCAAAAGGAAACCAAACTACACATGGTCCTGACATAGAGTTTACAAAGAATGAACTCGAATGATAAACTGCACATGGTCCTGGCTTGCCTCATCGTCATCTGAACCAGACAGATGAAGTACATATTAACAATTCCAAGCCTCTCCCAGTGACATAGAGTTTACAAAGAATGAACTCGAATGATAAACTGCACATGGTCCTGGCTTGCCTCATCGTCATCTGAACCAGACAGATGAAGTACATATTAACAATTCCAAGCCTCTCCCTGTGACATAGAGTTTACAAAGAATGAACTCGAATGATAAACTGCACATGGTCCTGGCTTGCCTCATCGTCATCTGAACCAGACAGATGAAGTACATATTAACAATTCCGAGCCTCTCCCTGTGACATAGAGTTTACAAAGAATGAACTCGAATGATAAACTGCACATGGTCCTGGCTTGCCTCATCGTCATCTGAACCAGACAGATGAAGTACATATTAACAATCCAAGCCTCTCCCTGTGACATAGAGTTTACAAAGAATGAACTCGAATGATAAACTGCACATGGTCCTGGCTTGCCTCATCGTCATCTGAACCAGACAGATGAAGTACATATTAACAATTCCAAGCCTCTCCCTGTGACATAGAGTTTACAAAGAATGAACTCGAATGATAAGCTGTCGTGCCACGCAGTACCCGAATTGAATACCACATTTCTTTGGTTTGAGTGGCGTAAGCTCTGCGAAAACAGCACCTCTGCCGGTGACCGTAACGACTAGTATCTTGATTTTCTTACTGTAACTGTTATTGTAGTTGTACTTGTAACTAATAACTGTTATTATCTACGGTTCTTATCTACATCTACATCTATACTCTGCAAATCACAAATACTCTGGGTGGCAGAGGGTGCTAAGCACCAATCCTAATTCTGCGCATTCCAATCCCGAAAAGATCGAGGAAAGAAGGAATACATAAATGTACGGCATCTTATTTCTCTAATCTTATCCCTCCTGTCATTGCGACCTAAATAGGTTGGCGGAAGAAGTATTTCGTTGCACTCGTAACTTAAAGATTCTCGCATATTCTCCAGCAAATTCAAACGAAAACGACGTCGTCTGTCCGCCAAACAATCGCAGCCCAACCCACGAATCAGCTCTGTGACACTTACGTAAGGACTGTAACTAGCAGTCACGAATCGAGCGGCTCTCCTCTGTACTTTCTCTAATGTGTCAATCAATCCCTTGCGATACGGATCCCAAATTGCACAACAGTATTCCAAATCCGGACGCACTAGTGTTTTGTACGCTATTTCCTTTGTATGAGCATTACAACTTCTCAAAATCGTAGTTTGGAATTAGCTTTGCCTACAACGGAAGTTATGTGCAAGTCCCATTTCATGTTGCTCTGTACTGTTACGCCTAGATATAAGACAGTATATAATTGTGCAAGTTTCGTTTGGATATAAGATGAATTTAATCGACAAAAATTGACCTATAAACTGTTACAAACAATTGTTACATATACCAGTTATACATAACAGTTACAAACAACGGTTAAAGATAACAGTTACTCTAATAGTAGTTATATATTAGTATATAATTGTGCAAGTTTCGTTTAGATATAAGATGAATGTAATCGACAAAAATTGGCCTATAAACTGTTACAAACAATTGTTACATATACCAGTTATACATACCAGTTACAAACAACGGTTAAAGATAACAGTTACTCTAATAGTAGTTATATATTAGTTCGAATTGGGATTGTTTCTGTCTCAAGTAATTTGCCTAGATGGTCCCATTTGCTTTCTTCAAGTCGGGTGATACTTTGAGTTTAAGATTGATCGTGTTTCCGGTGTTCATGGTAACTGAAGCAAGCTGGGTGAATGTCTATAATGAACATTGATGTAAAGAATTTCATGCCTTCTGCCTGGTACGGCGTCAGTGGGTAGAATTAGTGTGGTCGGGTTGTGTGACCAGTGAATTGGCCCTGGAGACACGACGCGAGGTGTGAAACTTTCGGAGCCAACTGTACCCACTCCAGATAACGAGAAGAGCGGTGACGTCACGGCGCCCAAATGGCAGAGCGCTGCTCACCTCAGCGCGGGGGGGGGGGGCGTGCTGAAAGTTTAACGAGGACGGGACCTGCGGCTCTACCTCCCCCATGGCACGTGGTTACGAGGAGGGCGGTAGGGAGGAGTGTTTGCCATACACCCTTCTTCTCGTAAGGTCCACACAAGTCATTTAGTTAAAACACCCATGCCCTCGGTAGGATTCGAACCTGTAATCCCTGCAACGGGGAGAAAGCTGGCTGGGTCGGCAGGCAGAAATATTAACGTGACCACATTCAAGGAGAAACTTCAAACACTTGGGGGTTGCAACTAAAGCTGAAGTTAAGAATACGGTGACTGAAGAAACGAAGCATGGAAAGAAGGAATACGAAGTGAATGGAAGGAAGAAAGAAAGAGAGGCAAAAAGAAAAAGTGAAAAAGAGAAAGAATGAAAGAGAAAGAGAAAGAGAACGAGAGAGAGAAATAGAAAGAAATAGACAGAGAAGAAGAAAAAGTGATAGAGCAGAAGAAAGAGAGAGTTGAAGAAAGAGAGATAAAGCAGAAAGAGAGATATAGAGGACGAAATTTTTTTTAACTGCTTAACGTCTCCTATAACAACTAGGTCTTTAGAGACGGGAAAGGATTGGGGGGGGGCAAAGAATTGGAAGGAATTCGGCCATGGCCTTTTGAAGGAAGCATCCCGGCATTCACCTGGAGTGATTTGGGGAAACCATGGAAAACCCAAATCTGGATGCCCGAACGGGGATTCGAACCGCCGTCCTCCCGAATGCGAGGCCAGAACGCTAGCCATTACACCACCACGCTCGGTATAGAAGACGAAAGAAAGAAAGAAAGGAAGAAAGAAGGAGAGAGAGATAGAGAGAAAGAAAGAGAAAAAGAAAGAAATGGAGAAAGAAAAAAGAAGAAAGAGAGAGAGGGAGAGAGAGGGGAAGAAAAAGAAAGGAAGGGAGAGAAAGAAAGGAAAAAAGAAAGAGAGAGAGAAAGGGAGGAAGAGGGGAGAGAGTGAGAAAGAAAGAGAGAAAGTTAAATAAAGGAAGAGAGAGAGACATACATAGAAAGAAAGGAACAATTTAAGGTTCACCGAAGGAAACAGCTAATAGAACAGGAAAATGTTATTGCTAATTGGTTGGTTGGACCTGGCGAAGAAGCCATACTAAACCTGGTATGAGGTAAAACAGGACCTACAGTTTAACGTGGAATCTGAACCACGGAAGCGTTCTGGCGTACTTCACATTACTCAGCAAGCTGTGCCAGGGGTGGAGTCCGGGATAATGTCATATGAAAATCCCCACCGAAACAGGGATTCAAACCGGGGACTTTTCGCCTTAACCAGTGATCCACCAAACCGCTCCGAAACAACTATACAATGTTAAAAATTCTACGTGCTACCAGGGCATCGAAGTTGTTAGGTTTCTTCATGTTGTTGTTGTTGTTGTTGTTGTTGTTGCGGATTTAGGGTGCGTCAACGTCGGGGTTATTAGCGCCCAGGTTTCTTCATCTATGCACAGAGGATATAATATGTGTTTACTTGATGTAGCTTCTATTTCCTCTTATTGGCAGGCGGATTCTTTCGAGCTTGGTCGAGTTGGTGAGTCCCGTGTTTTTCAGCCCTGGTCTCGTGTATGCTGGAGTACCGCCTTCGCGACTCGGTGGGCGCGGAATCTCCCTGTCCGTCACGGCCTGGGTCGCCTGTCTATGACGCGGCAGAACCAACACTGTGCGTCGTGGAAAGCACCTCACAGTACTGGCAACTCAACTTCACCAAACACACTTAGTTTTTTTTTTTTTTTGGAGTGAAAACTTCTACAGACGGTCACTAGGCTAGGGATAAATCTGTGATTTCGCGTCACCGACATGCTATGACGTGCGGTTTTTGGATGAAGATGAGCTTTTGAACCCAAATCAACATGGATTCAGAAAAGGCCGATGCTGCGAAACACAACTTGCCCTCTTAATTCACGACTTGAGCCGTATTATAGATGAGCAATCTCAGGTTGATTTAGTTTTATTAGACTTCAAAAAAGCTTTCGACACTGTGCCTCACACTAGGTTACTTAGGAAACTTCGCGGTTACGGCATATCTAGACAAATATGCGACTGGGTTGCAGACTTTCTGAAGGACAGAACACAGTGTGTACTTCTCGACGGTGAGAGTTCATCACTTACCGAGGTGAGGTCCGGGGTTCCCCAGGGAAGCGTGATAGGGCCTCTGTTGTTTCTCATATACATTAATGATTTGTGCGACATAATAAGGGGGATGAAAAGATTATTTGCCGATGATGCTATTATTTATCGTGAAATCACAACCCAGGACGACTGCTCTTTGTTACAAGACGATATTATTAAAATAATTGCGCTGTCTAAAGATTGACAGTTGGAGTTAAACGCTAAAAAGTGCCAAGTCATGCGTGTAAGTAAAAAGGTGACACCATTTAACTATGAATATACAGTTAATCGTACTGTCCTTACAACGGTAGATTCCGCTAAATACCTAGGGGTAACAATTCGTAATAATTTGTCGTGGAATGAGCATATCGAGAATGTAATTGGGAAAGCAAATCATATGCTCCGATTTCTAGGTCGTAATTTAAAACAATACACTCCAGAAGTTAAATCCATTGTATACAAGTCACTAGTACGTCCTCACTTGGAATATTGTTTTTCTGTATGGGGTCTCCATCAAAAGGGGTTACTGGAGGCATAAGACAGGGTCCAGAGAAGGGCCGCCCGATTCGTGACAGGTATATATAGTTGGAGGGAAAGCGTAAGTGCGATGTTGAAGGAGTTGGTTGGGAAGACCTGGAAAGCTAATTGAAAAATTCACGACTGACGTATGTCGGAATGACAGCCATCAAATATTGCTACCAGCAATATTCATATCTCTGAATGACCGCGAAAATAAGATAAGAGAAATCAGGGCCAGAACCGATTCATTTCTCTACTAATTTTTTCCACGAGCGATTAGGGAGTGGAATAGAAAGGATTTACCGGGCGAGTAAACACAAAATCGGACAGGAGTAGCTTCCGATAAAGCACTCCGGCCATCCTGATCTGGGTTTTCCATGGTTTCCCTAGATCGCTCCAGGCGAATGCTGGGATGGTTCCTCACAATAGCCCATGGGCGCCTCCTGCCATATCCCGTATATCCCTTCCAAACCATTACCATTCCTGATAGGTGCAATGCACCCTCCGCCAAACACTTTTAGTGAATCGCGGAGTAATTGTAATAGTAATAGTAATAGTAATTATCATTAATTAGTATACCTGTAGCTATAAGTATGAGGTGTTGCGCGTATGATATTAATAGTTCTAAGTTTTCACTTCTGTGGGCAGCCCCAAATCACTGCCAATCGCTCTTTTTTTACTCTAAAAAGAAGCTGATAGCAAAAGTAAAGTCAAAAGAAATAGGGACACATATTTGTTGCCATGAAAAACTGTACATGCTTGTACAACAGTAAGAAACAGTTGAAAAATAACTAGGCGATAGAAGACTGTAAAACTTTAAAAAAAGAAGCAAATATGTAACTACTGAAATACTGTGACGCTAACGACACTACCGTTTGTGTAAACTGCGACGCCTAGACAGAATGATCTGAATCGCCTCAAAGCCACAGGGTACGTAGAAGTGCGAAAGCGTAATGAGTGATTAAGACAGCGGAGATATGGCGTGCACGTAGGCCCAGCACGTCCTCTTCTGTGTGACTGGACATGTTGGGGTGACGCCAGACCCACTCAGTGCAGTAAAGAGTGATTAAGACAGCAGAGATATGGCGTGCACGTAGGCCCAGCACGTCCTCTTCTGTGTGACTGGACATGTTGGGGTTACGCCAGACCCACTCAGTGCAGTAATGATTGATTAAGACAGCAGAGATATGGCGTGCACGTAGGCCCAGCACGTCCTCTTCTGTGTGACTGGACATGTTGGGGTTACGCCAGACCCACTCAGTGCAGTAATGAGTGATTAAGACAGCAGAGATATGGCGTGCACGTAGGCCCAGCACGTCCTCTTCTGTGTGACTGGACATGTTGGGATTACGCAGACCCACTCAGTGCAGTAATGAGTGATTAAGACAGCAGAGATATGGCGTGCACGTAGGCCCAGCACGTCCTCTTCTGTGTGACTGGACATGTTGGGGTTACGCCAGACCCACTCAGTGCAGTAATGAGTGATTAAGACAGCAGATATATGGTGTACGCGTAGGCCCAGCACGTCCTCTTCTGTGTGACTGGACATGTTGGGGTTACGCCAGACCCACTCAGTGCAGTAATGAGTGATTAAGGCAGCAGAGATATGGCGTGCACGTAGGCCCAGCACGTCCTCTTCTGTGTGACTGGACATGTTGGGGTTACGCCAGACCCACTCAGTGCAGTAATGAGTGATTAAGACAGCAGAGATATGGCGTGCACGTAGGCCCAGCACGTCCTCTTCTGCGTGACCGGACATGTTGGGGTTACGCCAGACCCACTCAGTGCGAAAGCGTAATGAGTGATTAAGACAGCAGAGATATGGCGTGCACGTAGGCCCAGCACGTCGTCTTCTGTGTGTCTGGACATGTTGGGTTACGCCAGACCCACTCAGTGCAGTAATGAGTGATTAAGACAGCAGAGATATGGCGTGCACGTAAGCCCAGCACGTCCTCTTCTGTGTGACTGGACATGTTGGGGTTACGCCAGACCCACTCAGTGCAGTAATGAGTGATTAAGACAGCAGAGATATGGCGTGCACGTAGGCCCACCACGTCCTCTTCTGCGTGACCGGACATGTTGGTGTTACGCCAGACCCACTCAGTGCAGTAATGAGTGATTAAGACAGCAGAGATATGGCGTGCACGTAGGCCCAGCACGTCCTCTTCTGTGTGACTGGACATGTTGGGGTTACGCCAGACCCACTCAGTGCAGTAATGAGTGATTAAGACAGCAGAGATATGGCGTGCACGTAGGCCCAGCACGTCCTCTTCTGTGTGACTGGATATGTTGGGGTTACGCCAGACCCACTCAGTGCAGTAATGAGTGATTAAGACAGCAGAGATATGGCGTGCACGTAGGCCCAGCACGTCCTCTTCTGCGTGACCGGACATGTTGGTGTTACGCCAGACCCACTCAGTGCAGTAATGAGTGATTAAGACAGCAGAGATATGGCGTGCACGTAGGCCCAGCACGTCCTCTTCTGTGTGACTGGACATGTTGGGGTTACGCCAGACCCACTCAGTGCAGTAATGAGTGATTAAGACAGCAGAGATATGGCGTGCACGTAGGCCCAGCACGTCCTCTTCTGTGTGACTGGACATGTTGGGATTACGCAGACCCACTCAGTGCAGTAATGAGTGATTAAGACAGCAGAGATATGGCGTGCACGTAGGCCCACCACGTCCTCTTCTGCGTGACCGGACATGTTGGTGTTACGCCAGACCCACTCAGTGCAGTAATGAGTGATTAAGACAGCAGAGATATGGCGTGCACGTAGGCCCACCACGTCCTCTTCTGCGTGACCGGACATGTTGGTGTTACGCCAGACCCACTCAGTGCAGTAATGAGTGATTAAGACAGCAGAGATATGGCGTGCACGTAGGCCCAGCACGTCCTCTTCTGTGTGACTGGACATGTTGGGGTTACGCCAGACCCACTCAGTGCAGTAATGAGTGATTAAGACAGCAGAGATATGGCGTGCACGTAGGCCCAGCACGTCCTCTTCTGTGTGACTGGACATGTTGGGGTTACGCCAGACCCACTCAGTGCAGTAATGAGTGATTAAGACAGCAGAGATATGGCGTGCACGTAGGCCCAGCACGTCCTCTTCTGTGTGACTGGACATGTTGGTGTTACGCCAGACCCACTCAGTGCAGTCGAGAGGTTTTTTTGACCTGAGGCTCTGCAGGCAGCTCCACGTACCGTGAAGTAGCGGATGATGTGCAGGGCTTCTTGTAACAGTGACGGGTACCACTGCTTCTCTGGCCTGGTATGTCGCCCATCGGACACGCCTGGGATACGGCTTTGTGGACGCCGCGTGGCAGTGTGTTCCCTACCACAGCTTATCGAGGTTGTGTCTTATTCAGTTCCACGACTCTACGATGCTCTGATCACAGCACCCGTACTGAACTCTCACTGTCGGAGTGCTCGCACAGTTCTGTGATTCTAACCATTTGCGTATTTTCCTGTCCCCAACCTGTGGAACAAACTTCATTTTGATCAGAGCTCTCGTTTCCGGTGTTGCAATTTCCACAAACAATGGTCCACATTGTGCAGCTCTACCATCGTTTATTTACTATGATTACTCTGTCACTCTTCAATACTTCTAACTCTATTCAAGCTCTTACAGTGGAACTCCAGTTATCCGCATCAATTGGGACCGGACCCTATTCGGATAGTAAAAAATCGGATAATTGAATATTTTCCGAAAAAGAATATATTTTAA
>JARYHS010007075.1:13590649-13606249 GCA_031002005.1 Vandiemenella viatica
TCGAATGGTGACAGATATATTTTGGAAACTGATTCTCTTCAAGAGACAGGTTCGACGGTGGAATGTCATATTATGCCGACTCGGTGTTGTTTGAAACCAATCCTTCTTTACCAACAACTTTCTATATTCAATTCTGGCAAATAAATTCTTAATCCACGCGTACGAAGTCGCGGGTATCAGCTAGTATTTAATAATTTGGCAGTCCTCTACCTTCAACACAGTAATATTCTCGGTAAACACTTGAGCTCATTTAATCAATAACCTGAACAAAGTCCATGTATTAAAGATATTTCTGGGGAAAAAATGAGTTTGTGGCATTGTCGATGGTCTCCACAAAATGAATAAACCTTTTTTAAAAAACAATTGTGTCTGTTTCAGTGTCTGGACAGGGTTTTGAACAATGTACGGGTTCTACTTGTGATGGTAAAATATGATATGGTTCATTTTCTATGACAAAAGCGCTCGCTAAATTAGTTTTACTTTTAAATTAAAAACGGAAACCGACCATAAATAAAGGTATTTATTTAGATTAAATCTGCACGGTTTGTCTTCTATACAGCAATTTTTTATTTTTTGATGGAGTATGAAAAACAGGGAAGTTTGTTACATAATAAAAGAAAGTTTATATGAAATGTATGTTATCACAAAATATATCAACGTGATTAAAAGTTTATTTTAGTTGCTGATAATACTATGTTAAAAATAAAACAAGAAATAATGGTTTTTGCTTTACGAAATTATACTTTCCTTACAAACTTTTACCGAATAACACAAATTTTGGTGATATTTTTTTTTTTTTTCACTAGTTTTAGTGACAAATACTCCACAGTGTAGTTACTTATAAATAGGTTTCGGATCTGTAAGCCCAAAAAATTGAAGAAAGGCAAATATGACCTTCAAAACGAATAAATATGACCTAGAAATTATAAAATATGACCAAACATTTAAATTTACCATTCATCAAATCATGCTGAATTACACATCATTTATTGTATCTAGCAGTGCCGCTATCATGTAGATAGCACAATTTAATTCCGTGCAGTCACTGTATCATTCGGAACTTAAATTTAAATCCTTTTTTTGAAGTAACTTTAATTTCACATAATTTACAGAACACAATTCTTTTGTCTGTAGTGTAATACTCCTCTTCTAATTCCTTTATGTTTCTACATAACTTCGCACTGTTAGAATTTTTTTTTTTTTTTCGGCAAGGTGGTACTCACAGATCTATTGTAGATTCAACACTGATTGAGGATTATTTCCTAAAGTATTGGCGACAGTGAGACATTGATTGCCGCGGATCGACACAGGTATGCTTCTGCTGCATTGTTGAGATTAAAAGGTGGGCGGAACATTACATTTTTTTTTTTTTTTTTTTTTTTTGTAAAAGTTTAACGTCCCTTTGTAACAACGTGGTCTTTAGAGACGGGAAAGGATGGGGGCAAGGAATGGGAAGGAATTCGGCCATGGCCTTTTGAAGGAAGCATCCCGGCATTCACCTGGAGTGATTTGGGGAAACCATGGAAACGGAACATTACCGTTTAGAGAGTGACAATAATACATAACTTTAATTCTTGACTGGTGAATTCTGACCAATTCAATGAAAATTAGCTTTATTTTTCCTCCAATGTATAAAAGGAGTACAGTTCATTAATAATTATCTTAATTTCTTCTCATCCGTATCTAGTGAATTCCCGGAACTGTTAAAAAATTACCAGATTTATCCTCAAAATATGACCATATGATCATAAATACTATCGTAATATAAGCAAAACTAGGAAAATGGCATAAATGCATTTATATGCTCTATAAAATACATTTAAATATGATCAGAAACGTTTAATCAGTGTTTAATTCAGCATTATAGCTCAAAAATGGAATGAAGATAAATGCAAAGAAGAGTCAGCTTATTAGATACACAAATAAAAAACAAAAGGTTGATTATGAATATAAGGTGGGGAAAGAATTGCTTGCTGAAGACTTGAAATGTAAATATCTTGGAATTACTTTTGATAACAAACTTAACTGGGCAGGACACATAGGACAGGTGGTAGGAAAAGGTTTCAAAGTTCTGCACTTGTTGGAGAGAGTGATGAGGGGATGCACGAGATAAGTCAAGGAATTGGGTTACAAAACTTTGGTCAGACAATTGCTCGAAATTGGTAGTGTAGTATGGGACCCTCATTTTACGTATCAAATACAGGAGTTGGAGAGAGTGCAAAGAAGGGCTGCTAGATTTGTTTCTGGAAATTATCGCAGAATGCAATCAGTGACGGATATGATAAAGGAGCTGGAATGGGATTCATTGCAAGACAGGAAGAGGATGAGGAGGGTCATGGGAGTGTACAGGGCATATACTGGCGATGAGGCATGGAAATATATTGCAATAGGTATGAAAAGTAGTTCATGGAAGGGAAAAGATGACCATGACCACAAGCGGGCACTCGATTTCAGGCACAAGGGTGTGGGAAGATTCTCTTTTTTAGGTAAGGGTGTCAGGGATTGGAATGAGTTACCAACAGAAATGATGAATAATTTACCGAAAACTTTGAAAGAATTTGAAGATAAAATTTGTAGAGGGCAAATGTAGGTGGGTGCAGGATAGGGGGAAGATGGGTGTGTAGGGAAATTGCCACCGGAGCCTGTGCTCCATTGCAATTAAATTAAATTAAAAAAAAAAATAACACAGGGAAAAAATATGGCTTGCCCTAAAGATTCGAATCCTACTTATAAAACACTCTCCCTTCGTGGCAACAACTAAAACTAATTTTTACGCAATACTTCACGCTCTCTAGCGTTTGGTTTAAACTCGCTTCTAGCTACTGTCTCTCTTAACAACAAGCAGTGAAAACGTAACCATTAAATACATTTAACGGAACATCTATGAATTATGTTGAAACCAGTAACTTTGTGATGTCTACATTTGCCAGGACAGTGGTGTTGGGTGGCTGCTGGGCTTAACAGAGACAGATGCCACGTGCGCGCATGTGTCTTGCTTTACCCAGACCACCGATATTGGAATAAATGCGCTGCTGCCAACTGCTGCTAAAAAAAATGATCAAATTACCTCTCGGCCAGTAACTGTTACGGACTACCAATCACGTTAGCCGCGGAAACATGGGCGTTACGAAGTAGAATATACGGCACGCGTAACCAGAAGCTACTAGCTTCCCCTACTCAAAATCATTCGCTACTTGACGCCTGCATGATTCACACCTACCCTCCAGCAAATGATCATTCTCGTAGTTTAGCCGTAATCCTATTATATAAAACGCTAACGTGGCGTCTGCATGCGTCATCTATAGCTGCTACACGTATTGGCTACAGAACGGTCACGTGACAGCCGTCACTCGCCAATCAACAGCCACCATATTGCATTCCTACCTTCATGTTGCATTATGTTTATTTACTACAGTTAGATGCAGAAACTCGTGTAAGGAGAATGATGTTTATGTTATATTATTTGTATCAGTTATACGCCAAAATTCATGTAAGGAGAAGGGATTCAATATTTACGCTATTTTATCTGTGTCAGTTATAAGCCCTAGGTTAAACCATAACCTAAGATTTTTTCGGCAGACGGTAAGAAACTGTGTAGTGTATTTAAAACACGGAGAAACGTAATGATGTATTGGTCAAATAAATAACAGTTATCCGTTTTCGAAATTATAGTCTACGTGATCTCAAGTAAAATGCATTTATTTATATAAAATCCTAACCAAATACTCTAATAATCTAACCAGAGTAACGTATTCATATAACAAAAGATATCATTAAAAATGACTAATTCGTTTCTCCTTATAAGTTTTCCAGAATAAATTCTTACTACCATTATATATGATACCATTAGTTTTTCATACATGTGTTAACTATTAAATGAGATTTAATATAAACTTTTGATTAGATTTAAACAGTCAATGATATGACTATTTACAGTATAAGCGATATGACACTCGGAATACAACAATGATATTATTGCCGCAAAATAGCAGTGAGCAGAGATATTAGAAATACGGAGAGCAGGGAAAAAAATTAATGCGAGGCAATTATGTGTCACAAAGTTACAATTAGTACGTTCGTTTAAATTTACATATTGTTTTCATGTAAGGAGAAGGATACTGTATGTGTACGTTATATTACCTGTATCAATAATGAGTACTAGGTTAAAACACAACCTACGATTTTTTTTTTTTTTTTTTTGCTGGAGATAAGAAACGATGAATGTTATTAAAAACTTAGAAGAAGTTTACACGAAATGTACGAATCACGAAATATATCATTCATTTAAAGTAAAATAATGTAAATAAATCGGTATTACTGGAGATCGCGATTCTGCCAGGAATTGCTGTGGTAAAATGCAAGAATCCTCTAGAAATATTTTCCGTAGTACATTTAACTGTATTATGCCCGTCCAGGATGTATTACAACCTAATTTCTGCTTGAAAATAATGGTAGTCTACAGGCTGCATTACAACGGAATCACTGCTTAAAAACAGTATGTCTTGCGATTGACTACAGCATTTGAGAGTAGTAGAAGTTATGATTTTAGAAAGCAATATTAATGGAGGGTTGTGGTTAAGTTGACCAGAAAACCCACCGACACATTTGATAACAGCGTAATTCACTCTGAAATGAGTTTTATAAACCAATTAAACTGCTTTCATATGCGCCAAGTTACTGAAGGTATTATTAAATGCGGGTGAACGTAGTTCGTACCTATCGTGCTGAAGTGTGCTTGGACTAGGAATAAAACTGATATTATATGGATGGCAAAAGTTTCTGGATTCCTAATTTATTTTTCATTTTATTGGTTCTATACATCCACCCTCATTAATTCAGTAGAAGTTACTACTGTACTGCTATGTAGAACATTATCAAATCAAGGCCACTAGCATTATCTAATAACAATCCAGTATAATTAACCAACTGCAAAATAATAATAATAATAAAATGAACTGCCAAAATATAGCGTTCAAACCGTCATTTTTGACGGGCTAGAAGCTAGTTTTATAATATTCTCAGTACGTGTAAATTGTTTTGGAATGATTTTAATCTGGGAGTACAACTATAAAGGCACAGTGCTATGACAGTATTGCATTAATTCCTATATTTTCCATTACATTCGCAGTAAATAAATTAGAACTTAGTCTGCAATCAGAACGTAGAATCGATGCTCCCAATAAAGCACAGATACAAAGCCCAGTTCCGTCACTGAAATTTAACGTGGAGTACAAACAACGAATCAATCATACGTCACATACAAAAAAATTTAATAAACAATCAAATTTGCTAAATTATTCATTTCTTTTACCATAAACCTAAAATTCAAAATGATGGCTGTAGTGTTTCTTTAATCATAAAAAGTCGGGCTATATATATATATATATATATATATATATATATATACAGGGTGTTACAAAAAGGTACGGCCAAACTTTCAGGAAACATTCCTCACACACAAACAAAGAAAATATGTTATGTGGACATGTGTCCGGAAACGCTTACTTTCCATGTTAGAGCTCATTTTAGTGGCCGATGGATTGGTAGAGGCGGACCAATTCCATGGCCCCCACGCTCTCCTGACCTCAACCCTCTTGACTTCCATTTATGGGGGCATTTGAAAGCCCTTATCTACGCAACCCCGGTACCAAATGTAGAGACTCTTCGTGCTCGTATTGTGGACGGCTGTGATACAATACGCCATTCTCCAGGGCTGCATCAGCGCATCAGGGATTCCATGCGACGGAGGGTGGATGCATGTATCCTCGCTAACGGAGGACATTTTGAACATTGTCTGTAACAAAGTGTTTGAAGTCACGCTGGTACGTTCTGTTGCTGTGTGTTTCGATTCCATGTTTAATGTGATTTGAAGAGAAGTAATAAAATGAGCTCTAACATGGAAAGTAAGCGTTTGCGGACACATGTCCACATAACATATTTTCTTTGTTTGTGTGTGAGGAATGTTTCCTGAAAGTTTGGCCGTACCTTTTTGTAACACCCTGTATATATAATTATCATCTGCAATTGGACCCTGTCGGATCACGCAAAGCCTTAACGATTCAGTTTTCTGAGTTTCCATACAGCTTTCATTTTTTCTCCGTGGATTCTCTTCCTTTCTTCAGTCCACTTCGTCCCCAGTCTCTTAATGACTTCATTCTCTGGCGGTACTTCCCATTTGTTAATTTTTTTCTCTGTGTGTTTGTCTGTCTATGATTTCTGATGAGCTTTTTCCATGTCTTTTTTTTATCCGCTGGACCCAGAGCATAGTTTTTAGTAGTTCTATGTACGTCACAATTTTATGAATCAGTCTTGTTGCTGGAAGTCTGTGGATATCTCCATAAAATCTTAATCATCGTTTCCTGTTGTCTGACGCGTGGTTTGACAGTGTTTCTATTGTTTTTCGAGATTTATATATATATAAAATTTCCCGAATGACTTACGAATATTTGCGAAGTTGATGGTGTGTAGTGGGATGAAGGAAGTACCGGACTATTTTTGGCAATCGTTTATTTGAAAACTGAAACACATACTTACAGCGTCTTACGAAGTAATGAGAAACTAAATATGTTTCTCGACCAGACATAAACATAATCTAAAAGCTGCTTTCTCTAGAAAATACATGCAGTTTATTCACATCTCTGTAATATGTGTTGCTTCTATCTAGCGGAATGTGATCACTACTTATGGAAGTACTTAGCGAAGTCTAGCAGCTTGACTCTTGGACTATCGCACATCCGTGATCTTGAGTGTTCACAATTTTATCATTTTAAGATTGAATTTCGAAAAAATTCCTTTCTTAATTAACGATGTTACCAACCCAGAGAATTTAATCTTTAAAGTGATACATCATACATCGATTTTTGTTAAGTATAAAGGGAGATACATGGCTCGTCACAAAAATACACCTTTTACAAATATTGTGACAGATACAGTAAAACAATCACATCTTTAGACACAGAAACTCAGTTTATAATAGCCTCCTTCTCGTAATGACTTAGTTACGTGGATTCTAAATATGTTAACATAAATTAACTATTTTCAACTGATCATAAAATAGTTGATCCTTTTTTTCTTTTGAGGTTGTTGGTTTGGCAGATTACGTGACAGCTTCATACAGGTTTACTGTTGTTTTATTACTATCAAGTAATTTTTTTAAAAAAATAAGTATTTCCTTTTATTTGATTATACTGTATACTGCTTTATATATAATTAGGAAGGATGAAACAGGTGAATCGAATTTCTTACTAATTGTTCCACTTGTATCTAAGCAAGTCAACTCCATCCTACAGAATAGGTGGTGAGTTTGAGTTGATTTATTCTTAGAGTATTTTTAGCCGACCAATGAGAAAAATGACAGCAAAATTTGATCGAAATCGTCCCGTCTGGGATCGACTTTTATATATAGGGTTAGGTAACAGTCTGGAAATTACGTTACTCTGCGAATGCCCTTATATAAAACGCTACGTCTGGAGTCTGCGTACGTCGTCTATAGCTACTACAGCTATTGGCTAGAGAACGATCACGTGCCAACCTTCACTCGCCAATCAACAGCCACCATATTACATTCCTTCCATCATCTTGCTAGACGTATAAATTCATGTAAGGAGAAGGGGATTCAATATCTACGCTATTTTATCTGTATCAGTTATAAGCACTAAGTTAAACCATAACCTAAGAATTTTTCTGCAGACAGTAAGAAACAATTTAGTCAAATAAATAAGTTATCCGTTTTCGAAATTATAGTCTCCGTCATCTAAAGTAAAATGCATTTATTTATGTAAAATACTAACCAAATACTCTGATAATCTAACCAGAGTAACGTATTCATATAACGAAAGATATCATTAAAAATGACTTATTCGTTTATCCTTATAAGCTTTTCCAGAATAAATTCCTACTACCATTATATGTGATACCTTTAGTTTTTGATACATGAGATTTAAGATAACTTTTTTATTAGATTTAAATCATTAGGAGTATGACTATTTTACTGTATAAGCGATGTGATACTCCCAATTCAATAACGATATTATTGCCGCAAAATAGCAGTGAGCGGAGGTATTATAAATACAGAGAGCAGGGGAAAAAAATTAATGCGAAGCAATTATATGTCACAAAGTTACAATTAGTATGTTCGTTTAAATTTGCATATTGCTTTTTATTTATCTACGACAACCAGATGCAAAAATTCATGCAAGGAGAAGGGTATTCTATGTTTACGTTATATTACCTATATTAGTTATAAATACTAGGTTATAAAAAACCCTAAGAAATTTTTTTGGCGGAAGATAAGTAATAATGAAGTTTATTAAAAACTCAGAGAAAGTTTACACAAAATGTACGAATCGCGAAATGTATCATTCAGATAAATGATATTATACTTTCAATCATTTAAAGTAAAATAAAGTAAAGTAAATAAATCTGGATTACTGGAGATTGCGATCTACAGGCTGTATTACAACGGAAATACTGCTTGAAAATAAAATGTCTTGCGATTAACTACAGCAGTATAATGACGTCATTACTGAATGTTATTTTGGCGGAATCGCGATTTACAGTAGACGGGATCGATATTCATTTTTCCTTACAAGCTTTTCCTGAATAAATTCCTACTCCCACCACAGGTGATGGCCGTCGTTATTCATATGAGGGTAATAGAAACTATGATTTTCGGAAGCAATATTAGTGGATGTTGTGGTTAAGTTGACCAGAATCGCAACTGACACATTTTGTTACAGCATAATTCACTCTGAAATGAGTTTTACAAACCAATTAAACTGCTTTCATAAGCGTAATGTTGCTGAAGGTATTAATTAATGCGGGTGATAGTAGTTCCATACGAATCATGCTGAATTGTGCCTGGACCAGGGAAAAAACTGAAATTACATGGATAGCAAAAGTTTTTGGGATTCCTAATTTGTTTTTAATTTTATTGGTTCTATACTTCCATCGTCATTAATTCAGTAGAAGTTAGTACTGTATCGCTATGTGAACTGCAAATCAAATACCGGTATGTAGAACATTACCATATCAAGGCCACTAGCATTATTGTAATAACAATTCCATATAATTAAGCAACTGAAGAAAAAAAACTGCCAGAATATGGCGTTCAAACCGTCATTTTTGACGGGCTCGAAGCTAGTAATTGATAAAGAAGTATTTAAATTGTTTGTTATTTTATAATTAAAGTACTCCATATTCTGCTTATAAAACTGTACGGGAAAATCACAACTCATCTAAGAAATTCCTAACGACACCTGCATTGCTTCTCTATAGTTAGGTCAGGCGTACCAACCTAAGAGACGTGAAGTCCCTGTACACCGTCTCTTTTGCCGCATCTTCTTAACATATCCGCCATCTTTTAATCAGCGAGATGGTCCCCAGGCGTGCCAACTGCTTGGCAGGCCGCCGTTGACAAATAACTCTGCCAACAGAAGAAAACAAAAGTCCCTAAGGTCTCACCTGGAGCGCGGCGCGTTGGCTTTTTGGAAGCTCACGCTCTGGTTGGCACGCCTGAGTCGATTTCTTTTCAGGTGGGGAGAGAAATTTCTGGTGGCGGTATTTTTGGACGCTGTTTGCGGCGACAGGAATTGTGGAGCTGAGGAATGCATTACCATTATTAGTTGTTGGGTGGCCTTATTAGGCTTTGAATTTATTTTTACTGTGAGTTCTTTCAGTAACGTAACTTTTACCTAACTAATACCCAGAGCTTTCACACTCCGCGTGTCTGAAATATAATGACAATTCATTAAATTACTATGGAGCATATTCACCTATTCATTTCCATGAACATTTTATAGTTTATAATTTTATCGTTTTTTTTACTGCAGTATCACCACACAGATACTTTTGTCCTTTGTGAGTTTTCATTTTAAATTCTTACAGTGTTTTTGGTAAAATTTTCGTAATTTTTCTTGTTAATTTATTCCAATCCGTGACTTCGTTACCCACAGAAGGAAAGTTTCTCGTCTCCACTTACTACTCCTATAGTGCGCGTCACGAACGAAGGCGGCCCAGTTTAGCGAGGCTCTGCGCAGGACGTCATCGCTCTGCCAGTAGCCAATCACATTCAGTAACAATCCAGCGCTTATCGTGGTTACAGGAGTGTTGATTGGATGTTGTGGCTGACATTCCTGTCTCTCTTAATAGTATTAGCACATGAAACGCTGCTAAAAGACGTATTAATATTTTTATTGTCATTACACAGCAGTAATATTAGTAGTAGCAGCGTAATTACTATACTTTCTTGCTCTCTCTACGACGCTCGTCCCCTGTTGGAAATGCGGCAACGTCGTATAGCCTGTGTCCCTATTTCTGTCTCCCTCTGCGCCACCCGCCTTCGTTCGTGACGCATACTACAGTTACCAACAGAAATTCTTCAGATTCTGCAGACCGAACACTCAATGTCAAATACAGGTAGTGTTTGTGGAAGTCGTCGTTATTTCGGCTATCAAACAAGAATGACAAATGTACATTTACAAAAACTTAGATAGCCTGGCAATAGTTTCAAAAATGTTTTTGGATCTGCTATGACATTTGCTCCTTCGTACCAACCAAGTTCGTCCTTTGAAATTTCTTTATTATTATTTTTTTTTTAAATCTAGTCTCTCTAGTTATTCGGGACACCCTGTATATTGTCACAGAAGGTAGTCTTGTAGAGCGATTGTGTGCTTGTAGGCGGATCACGTTTGCGAGTTAGCCGAGACCAGTCCCCTGACAGCCCGCCACTCACGTGGCAGTACTGAGGAGCAGGTTGCGTGTGTGTAATGGCTAGGCGTTGTCCGTATCTCGGCACATACGTAAGCCTATTAACTTCTTGTCGTATAGCAAACCAGCACATCCATTAGAACAAAACTCTGCATTCATAGAATACTGTGGACAAAATGTGATTTACAATTTGCTTGTTTTTTTTATGTTGCGGTTTTGACTCGAATGCTGTCACGGGAATTATTATTATTATTATACGTAATTTTAACAGCAGAGACCTTACAGCCATCTTAAATACAACAGGCTGATACTCCCGCTCTGTACACAATTAATGCATCACACATGAGTTTTACACACTTACATCTTTATATATAAAGATGAATGTATGTTTGTTTGTTGGTTTGTTTGTTGTTCATACAAATCCACAGTTTTCATCCGATCTCGATGAAACTTTGCACACTTATCCTTTGAAACAAGGAGAAAAATACTGTATACATTTGGTTGAAAAATTATCTGTATAAATAACACATGTTGTTTCATAACTTCGAAATACGGCGATAGACAGACACGTTGGATGTGGACGTCTCCGTACCCTGTTTCCGTGTAGTGAACTGGCAGCTCAGTGGTTAAAGCGCTTGCTTACGAACGTCGTGGTCTCCGGTTCAAATATCCGTGTAGGCCAAAATTTTTAAAAATTGTTTTTCATCGTAAGAGTCTGGCCTGGGCCGTAGGTTATTTGGATTGAATGTTAAACTGTAGAAATTATAAAGTTAGGGGTGCAATGCGAGGCAAATCGTAGGTAGTCTTGCAATTTTGTAGGTGTACACTTTTTTACATTATAATGATCCCTCAGGTGTTGTTTGCAGTCAGTGTGTGAGTGTGAACCACAGTAATACTAATATAAATACGGAAGTAAGTCTCTGTCTTTTTGTTACGTTTTGACGACTATATGGCTATATCGTTGTGATGGAATTTTATAAGGAAAGCTGTATGAAGGGCACAGGATATTTTTTTCCAGTATGATTAACAGTTGTAGTCACGAAATTTTGAAATTTATCGAATAGTGACAGAAATATGTTGTAAATTGATTCTCTTCAAGAGGCAGGTTCGACGGTAGAATGATATAGTGATAGCTTTCCTGTCATATTATGCCGACTCGATATTGTTTGGGACCAATCCTTCGTTACCAACAACTTTTTATATTTAATTCTGGCAAAAAAATTCTTAATCCACGCGTACGAAGTCGCTGGTACGAGGCTAGTATCTAATAATCATAATTAAAGAGAACTTTAGATAGATGGTTTCCGTTAACAGCAATTAAGGATACGAATAATAAACTATAACATAACAGTCAAAATGAGTAAAGGAACTGGTCAAGAAGTATTTAGTTTTTGGAAATGCACCACCGATATAAGGAACAGTTACGTTTCCGTACATAGTGGCTGATTGGGTGCCAATAAAAATTATATTTTTAAAAACAGGTTATTAGGTCGTTATTGGCTAAATATAAAGTAAAGTATTTAGTCTGGACATTTCTGTGTAACCGATCTCTCGAATCCTATACATTATTTTCGTTATCAACATTCGGTTTTATTAGCGATGCATAAGGTATCAGTAAATAGGTTTCTTTACCGACATCTGTTATACCACATTCAGTTTAAGGTAAAACACATTATTTATTTCAAATTTTAGTTAAAAGTGACTCTAGGGGTGGCCGGGACACAATTTACCTCAATGCTGCGCCTACGCGGGTGAGACGCCACCCGCCACGCACAGCAGTCACTTGGGTAGCGGCAGCTTGAGGGGTTAGCAGCAGCCGCTATTATTTAGTTTAAATATAAATGATATTTTTTCTATCAATTATCGAAAATAGCGAATAAGAAAATCGAAGATAATTTCACTATGAAATCAAATATTGTATATAAAGACGTGTTGTAAATATATTTACATTTAAAAAAGTCTCTTTGCTGTTTTTTATATTTACTATTTAATTTGAACAACGTAACAAAACACTGAACTATGTTTTAGCTGGTGTGGGGAGGGACAGGTTGAATGTCCGACAGTTCAGCACCGTAAATAGTGCTCGTAATTCCAAAAGCGCAGTTATGATGTAAATTTGTCGCATCTTACAATAGGAATAACGCGCTGTTATTATTTAGTTGCTTGCTATGTTTTTCAACTTGTGGGTTGCTAAATCTTGCTCGGTGGGTCGCGATCGCAAGCCAAGTAAATCTAAAATGCAAGGGCTTTAAGTCTTCCAATACAATAAAAATACGAAATTCCCAGTGAGATGACTACGATTCTACAGTTCATTAATCGTAGAATCGTAGTTTTATTTTTCAGATGCAAATAACCAAATCGTTTTCTAATTGGATCTTATATCCCTTCTTTCTGCCATATTTCAGGTAATTGTCACCTAATTTTTTTCGGTTTTGATTTGCTTCTGCCTCTGTCACTTCTACCAGACATGGAGGCTGTGAAGATTTTTTGAGAACTGCATTCATCCTCGCTCTCAACGAAGCCAGCCCGTACTTGCTGGAGAAATCGGCCAACTAATTCCAGCGAACGAGAACAAACTGCTTCTTTGTGGCCGCTGACTCCACCTTCTCACCTCCATATGTAGTTTTTTAAATCATTGACATACAGGGTGTCCAGAAAAGGACTCCCTGATTTCAAAATTAAATATCTCGAAAGCAAAGATCGATAGAGGAATGCAGTAAACGGTATATTTATCGTGACAGCTGTAAGAAGTGTATACAGGAGTGTGAAATAATAGTTACAAAAGCTGCTAACAGATGGCAATGTACGCTGTACAGCTCATATCAGCATACATAAGCACCAGAAAAACGCGTTGTTCAATGGTGTACATGGTTTTAAAACTCTTCCTTCGGTACGCTAACCTCCTTTCACGTTTCAATGGTGGAACTGATCGCCCTGAGCTTCGGATCACTATTTAGGCATTACGTATGGTGATTACAGCGCCATCTGTTAGCAGCTTTTGTAACTATGATTTCAAACTGCTGTATACACTTCTTACAGCTGTCACAATAAACGTACCGTTTACTGCATTCCTCTATCGATCTTTGTTTTCGAGATATTTAATTTTGAAATCAGGGAGTCCTTTTCTGGACACCCTGTAGTTTTATTACGGACCTGGATGGTTGGCAAATTTTTTTACTGACATGAGGAGTCGCCAAAAAAATTTTAATTTGTAAACGGGTCACGTATTTAAAAAGGTGAAAAACACTGGCTTATTGGATGAAATGTTTGCCTTCGAAATTCAAGATCGCGAATGAATTTTTACTGGCTTTTTTTCGTATAAACTATTCCATGACTCCCCGTGATTCAAGTTTCAGGATAAACTGTAGGTCCTTGTACTGGCCATCCTGCTTTTGAAACATTGGTTTGGTGTTAACAATATATATATGGCACGTCTAAGGATTTTTTTTTTTTTTTTTTTTTTTTTTTTTTTTTTTTTTTTGACAGAAGGTAGCAAAGAAGGAAGTTTATTAAAACTCAACAGAAAATTTACGCTAAATCTAGGTAATCACGAAATATATTAATCAAATAAATATTAATTATTTGTTTTTCAAATTACACTTTACTTAGAAACTTTTTCGTAGGAAAACATTTCCGTCATTCAAATTTAGTATCTTTATTAAGGCTCTGTATTTTTTTCACAGAATTCCGGAAATTTAGTCGTTTTTTTGCCTAGCCGATGTTCCACATGTGTCCATTCCTCTATCATGTGACGTGCCTTGTCACTGCTGTATTTTTCGTCCTCATGTTGGCTGCCTGGTGCATCTTGAGAGTGCAGCGAATGCACTCCGGGATGGATGTCTCGTGTAGTCCCTGGTCGGGAACAGATCGGCCCAATCAGCGCCGAGACTGACAGGCGGGGATGGGGGGAGGGGGTGAGAGCGTGGGGAGGGGAGAGAATGGGGTTATTCCGGTCGACCTGGTAATCGATAGCGCCGACAAACAGCCGCGCCGTAATTAACAGGATCGCTCACGTTGGCAGCACTGTAAACAGGTAGCGCTCCACTCGACAGCATTGTTGACGGTGCGACCGGACTAGTAAATAATACTACACGCGGTCAGATTTAAATTATTACGAGAAAACTAGGCGCTACTCCCAGCTTCATTCACACGGAGTGTTAATTCTTCCCAACAGTATGATATCAACGCTCGCACGTTGGAATCACCATCAATATTACTACCGCGAGAGCTAAAGTAACTTTATAATGGATATTTGTGGACACTCGGATCTTAATTTCCCATCTGCTCCAGGAGCCGCTGGCTGCATATCAAAATCCTACCAACAGTTTTCGATGGAATCGCGTTTAATGAAAAACTAGGTGGGCGTGCGCAAATTCCGCGAATAATATGCCATGAATATCGAGGTTGGTGGATTGTAACACAACGAAACAAGAACAGGCTCATTTGAAGCAACAGACTCACAACGCCTTAAGAAACAATTAGAATTGATGGAATCATTCCTCAACAGAATATCCGAATAGCTCTTGACTTTATAAAACACACACAGCACAACCATACCACAGTGACGAGTAGTGCTTCTATCTAGCGGTATGTGATCAGTCTTTATCGACATCAGCGAAGCCTAGCAGCTTGAATCTGAATTAGAGATGTAACGGAACTTCCGCATCTGCAAGTGCGGAACTTCCGCGTGAAATCCTACATCCGCTACCCGATCCACATCCGCAATTTTGAATGCGGATATATAGAGTATATTTTGTTTACATTGCAATATATATTGTTGTTGTCTCTTTATACGAGATTCTGCTCATCGTCGCTAAGCTAACAAGAACGTGGTTGTTTTTTCATACGATCTTGCAATAAATGTAACAATTAACTGAACAGTTTTATTGCCTA